>JACXGM010008891.1:0-28303 GCA_016801145.1 Umbra pygmaea | reverse complement strand
ACCCCCCATAGGCCTGTTTCCTCAGTCATGTCAGTTAGCCTCAGACTCATTACCTGGTATGGCTGAGTAGCTTACCATACCAGTGACGTAGCCGATTTTTGAAATCCAAAATGGCGGCGCCCATGTAACAAAAACAACCCTTTCAACATATCCGTTTATCCCTTTTAACAAATTTAGCCATTTTAATCATTGTACCAATAAGAATAAAAATGTCTGTTATATCACCTTTACATAAAATTCCAGTTCAGTTCATCTTTAAGCTCTTCCCTGAGACAAGCAGTTAAGCCTAGCGTTTTCATGAAAATTGCGTTGAACATATTATTTAGAACAGGGGTGTCAGTGCACTCTTCGCAGAATCAGAACGTTCATGCATGGTGGGTCATCTCTACACAAAAAATAATATATTTTCATACGCCAAATATAATAGCAAAAGAGTTTGACACCTGGGATTTACAACAATTGAGTCTAATACCATAAACATAGGTTTGATGAGAATCGCTTTGCATAAATGTTGTTCGGAATAATTTGATGGACACAATAACATGAACAATGGTGTGTTGAGAAAATTATTCAGAATAACATCCTGTTTCGTAGGTCATCTTTCAGCAGTTTGACTTGAGAAAATGCTCTTTCAACTGGAGCATTGGATATGGGGAGGGTGGGCCATTTTATAGCATCAAAAGTGAAATCCTGGAAACAGTGTTTTTTCTCCAGCATCTTTAAATGATTCCATATCAACACAAAATGTGTCAATGGCCAGGTTGGTTTAAAAAACCTACAGAGGCAACATTAGTGTGTTTGAGGTGCGGGTGGTGCCCAGGGCCGGCGCCACGGGGGGGCGTGAGGGGGCGACGCCCCCTCACCGGGACTCTCCCGCCCCCTCAGACCACCATTAATGTTAAAGGAATTTTTTATTATAAAATATGCTATTTAAAAATCCCATTTGCCAAATGCATTTTCGTCCTAGAGTTAATATTAACAAAAATAAACAAGAATGCTTTATCACAGCTTAATCCATCTGGATCTGATCCCATTTCATCCTCTTATTTCAGTCTTCTGACCAGGGCTCGAAATACACGGCGTCCTGAAAATGTCTGCAATGGTTCATAACCAACTTTGGGACGTTTACGGGACGATGGCCAGTAAAATATAATATGCATAAAACACTGGTTACAAACGCACATGTTTAATCACAAGTCTTATGAAGCAGATTATAATTCAGCTTAAAAGTTGATAAAGTATTGTAACGGTCCCGGCTAATACGAAAAGACTTGGCTCTCAAACTGATCATGTTATAAGGGATTTATTAACGTTTCCTTTTAAATTTACTTATCCCATTAAAACGACCGTAAGAGCTTGTGCACTTATCAGCCTGGTGTTAAACATTGCAATATACAAAAACGTTCAACTGTTTCATAAATAATATCGAGCTCTGGTTACCGTCCGTTATTTTTTCCGTTAGTTTCTCTCCCCTCCTGTCATCTTGCGCTGTCTATCTCGCACCTGGATAGGACATCTCAATGTTTGCTTCAAAATAAAAGGCTGCATATGTGCAGCTTTTAAAATAGTGGGATCTGTTATAAAATTATTGGAAAATTACAAACATTAACTGAGAATATTTATCCTTGAAAAAATAGAAGATAGCTTAATAAGCAACATTGTATTCAAATATACAATACATTTTAATTAGCCTACATTATACTAGCTATATAACCTAATGGTTATTTAGGCTACAAGTAGCTAGCCTATTATTAATAATCACAAACGCAACAATATTTTAATTTCCGCGCAGTGGGGGAACACCTTTGAGATATGCTATGAGATGCTATTCTCCCGACGAGCTGCATTCTCAAATGGGCACTTGATCTGAAAAGTTTTAGTATTAGGCCTATGAATTGATGAATATTTATCATAATGGTAAAACATATAGCCTAAAGACGGAAGATCTGAACAGTTTGTTATTTACTGACAGCTGGTATAGTTCAGTCAGCACGACGTAATAATAATAGTGGACTAATCTACTCACAAAAACGATCTAATTTAGACAAAGGTATATTATAGCTAGCTAAATATTTTTTATTCTGAAGTTAGGCAATGGTAAAAAACAGTAAAATGTTTTTTGTTTTGTTTTAATGTGATTGACGCTTCTGAATTTCTGTTAAGTACTTATTATTTGTTAGAAATACAATTTCTCTTGTGAACTTGCCCCTTTCATATAGAATATATTTTAGGGCTTGGTGTTTTTGGTCATTAAAAGTTAAAAGTTATTCATGTGAAATGGTTCAAAACTTAATAGAATCAATTTTCACAAATGCATGATTCTTCACTGTTCCCCAAAAGTCTAATCGGAATATATAGGCTACTGTGTGTGTGTGTATGTGAGTAGTTGGATCTGTTTTGCACATTTTGTCTTGTGATTTCACCAGAACGAATAGCTCAGTCTCCGCAATGTTTTGAAGCGCGCATCCGTGTGAAGACTGCGCGAGCCACAAGGCAACACTGTATCCTCTTGATAGTTCGCAGAGCTGTTTTATTTATTTGTAGCCTATAGGTAAATCCATGGCCCGAATATGTTTTAAAACGTGGTGGGGACAATATCGACCCTTGCAAAAAGTGGTGGGGACATATGTATTAGGTGCGTTAATGTGATCGCCCCCTCTCGGTATTTTAGATGCCCCCTCATCACCACTCGGCTGGCGCCGGGTCTGGTGGTGCCGGTGTGTGACGTGAGCTGAAGGTATTGGGAGTGTCTGTTGTGAGTTTAGGGGCCAAGTCAGCCAGGATCTGATGTGCCTGTGTTTCAGCTACAAAAACCCGCCAAACTGATTCTAAACCAGCCCAATTTTTATCCACCCGCCCAAACCCTTTATTGCCCACAAAACAGATTGCAAAACCACCCAATTGGGCAGGAAACCGCGAAATCTGGCAACCCTGCAGGCAGAAATCCCAAAGATGATGCTGTTTAAAGATATGATTGGGCCAGTTCAGTGTCAATTAAGAAAACAACAAATGCAGGCGCAGTTCTAGCAGGGGGGCAAACACGTTTGCCTGGCAACACTTTGTTATGTCGGCAACACAAACTGGGATTTGTCCTTTCAGAATAATAGCGCTCGTAATTCATTACAATAATCATTGTTAATTCATTGCATAGATACTGGGTCAATGTTCTTGTATTGCTAAAAATAGTCTATTGTTAGATAAAACAGACTCTAGTGAATGTTTTTCAAATGTAATCGTGCTCTCACATGAGACACTGACAATATATTCAATCAATTTCTGTGTACAATGTATTTGTTACTGTTTTCAATGAAACATTGTAATTGATACCAATAAATGTTTTTCTGCAATCATATACTCTTGTTTCTTTACACACAATACAATTGCATTTGGTTACAATTCACTAGCTTTGTAATGACTTAATTATTGAAATTAATTAAAACAAGCGCTATTATTCTAAAAGGACAAATCAGCGTTTGTGTTGCCAACATAACATAGTGTTGCCAGGCGAACGTGTTTGCCCCCCTGCAAGAACAGTGCTGAGCTACGTGTTAAATGGGCTGTGTCTGTCAGAAAAAAAAACTAGCCTATATGATATTTTTGACTAAAGTGTTCTAGTGTGTCAATTGAAAAAACAATGGGCCGCGGATCTAGGCTTTATCAGCTGGGCTGGACAAGTTTGAGGTTGGGTCGGCATAAAATGTATGTCGGCCAACCAGGAAAGTGCCCGGTATGCCAGATGGCCAGTCCGCCCCTGGCTCTCACCCACTTCACCATCTCCACCGTCTACAATTGATGTTCGCCTTGCTTACTGCCGTAGCATTATGAGGGGAATCTTGCACAATGTAGAAGGTTTTCTCACGCAAGTATCCTTTGCAATTATTTCAACGACCAAGCAAAAACAGTGCTAGTCATCTCACATCACATTGTCACATCACATTGTCACATCACCCCGTCAACAACTCATCTTGGGATGACTCTGGCTTCGGCACCACAGCCCTTAGATCAATTAGACCACCTGCACCAACAGTGCGTCGGCTACCTCTTACCAGAAGACGTGTTCTCCTCTGATATGCGGGTCAACGTCAGTTGAGAGTCCAGCGTGCGCCTTTCAGTCACAAATCCTAAAGTGAGTACACTGAATATCTGGAGGGGTTTTCCCCATCTTGTACCACCTGTCTCTCTCCTCACAGGCCCTGGGTCTGTGCCATTGACCCGATAGAGGGGAAGAACCCCTGTACACTCAGTGGTGAAACTGGATGCAATGGAGAATGTGGATAAGGTCTCTTTCTTAGGTCAATGCAGCTTTGATACAAAACTCTCAACTCACAGGAGATCAAGTTGTTGTATTGATTGTAATTAGCAAGCTTGCAGAGAGTACAGTTATACCAATTGAAAGAATCACATGTCATAGCTCCCTCCAAATGTATGTGCCTAGGTAGGTTAAATCCCAGAAATGTATGTGCATTTGTGTGCATCTGTGTATGTGTCTGTGTGTTTGTGAGGTGTGTCTGTCTGTGTGATGTCTTGTATGTGCGACTGTGTGTGTGATATAGTGTGAATAGACACCAAGGAAAAAAAACAAGTGTAATGCAAGAAGATGATCACTCCAGCAGAGCATCGAAAGGAAAGGCAGCTAGAGGTAATTTAACGTCTTTATATCAGAGATGATAACCTGTGTTTATATTCAGCTAGCCAGTGTGTTGATAGTTAGCTATCTGTGTGTACATTTTCTGTTTTCTTGAGGAATGTTTTACTTCATGCAACTGTGGTTTTGTAGTGTTTATACTACAGTAATTGTTTCAAAACAATGTCTGAATCCAGATAGTTTGCTTTTAATGTCCTGATCAGTCAGGAAGTGCCTGATTTAATTTCGGTCCCAATTGCCATTTCTTTTAGCTAACTGTCACTATAACTAAACTTATTTGGAATTACAAGTGTACTATTATCTCTGTAACTATCAATCCTGTAACTAAATACTTTGAATTACACACCCACTGTTAGTAAGTCTCATATTTTCTGAAAAAACAGAATAAATTCAGGCATATATGAACCGGGTGAAAGTTCATTTGTGGAGTTTGTTCAACATTTTAAGAGACGAGCCGTATCTAGGATGTTATATACAACAAATTATAATATTTCTAGACTGTAGGCATGGTAAATTTACTAAAAATGCATATGAAAATGCATGTGAAAATATTCCTTCAAGCTCGGAAGCACTGATATCAAAAAATTGGTTCAGAGGTACTATACAAACTTGACAATATTTTTCCCCATTCCCTTAGTTGTAAACATTACAATATCTGTAGTACACTGTATAGAATGTATTACAATACCTGTAGTGCACTGTACAGTATATATTACAATACCTGTAGAGACCTGTACTGTATACTTTACAATACTTGTAGTGCACTGTATCGTATATATTACAATACCTGTAGAGACCTGTACTGTATACTTTACAATACCTGTAGTGCAGTGGACAGCATATATTACAATACCTGTAGAGACTTGTACTGTATACTTTACAATACCTGTAGAGCAGCCGCGGTCGGTGGATCTTAATTGGGGAGGACGGGCTCGTATTACGCTCGGAACCAAAGTGAATGGAATGGTGCGCAACAAACAAAACCAATTGTTTTTTTGATTTGCACACATTCCATTCACTCCGGTTCTGAGCGTAATACGAGCCCGTCCTCCCCAATTAAGATCCACCGACCGCGGCTGCTGTAGAGACCTGTACTGTATAATTTACAATACATGTAGAGACCTGTAATGTATACTTTACAATACCTGTAGAGACCTGTACTGTATAATTTACAATACATGTAGAGACCTGTAATATATACTTTACAATACCTGTAGAGACCTGTACTGTATAATTTACAATACATGTAGAGACCTGTAAAATATACTTTACAATACCTGTAGAGATCTGTAATGTATACTTTACAATACCTGTAGTGCGATCTTCAACATTACAGTATGCAGTGGCCTCAGGAAGTAATATATTGTACTGGACAGGAATAGTGAGGTAAAGAGTTCACAAAAAAACTAAAAGATGCCAGTGAGAGCAGCTTGGTTTGTCTTATATCCCCATAGAGGCAAATGTATATATAAATGTATTGGGTAAGAATATGACTTTTTACACACACACACACACACACACACACACACACACACACACACACACACACACACACACACACACACACACACACACACACACACACACACACATGCCTTGCGAAAGTATTCGGCCCCCTTGAACTTTTCGACCTTTTGCCACATTTCAGGCTTCAAACATAAAGATATAAAACTGTAATTTTTTGTGAAGAATCAACAAGAAGTGGGACACAATCATGAAGTGGAACGAAATTTATTGGATATTTCGAACGTTTTTAACTAATAAAAAACTGAAAAATTGGGCGTGCAAAATAAGTTAATATTTTGTAGCGCCACCTTTTGTTCTTCCAGAATGGTCCTGTATTTGGTTCCATCCATCTTCCCATCAATTTTAGCCATCTTCCCTGTCCCTGCTGAAGAAAAGCAGGCCCAAACCATGATGCTGCCACCACCATGTTTGACAGTGGGGATGGTGTGTTCAGGGTGATGAGCTGTGTTGCTTTTACGCCAAACATAAACTTTTGCATTGTTGCCAAAAAGTTCGATTTTGGTTTCATCTGACCAGAGCACATTCTTCCACATGTTTGGTGTGTCTCCCAGGTGGCTTTTGGCAAACTTTAAACGACACCTTTTATGGATATCTTTCAGAAATGGCTTTCTTCTTGCCACTCTTCCATAAAGGCCAGATTTGTGCACAATACGACTGATTGTTGTCCTATGGACAGACTCGCCCACCTCAGCTGTAGATCTCTGCAGTTTATCCAGAGTGATCATCTTGGCTGCATCTCTGATCAGTCTTCTCCTTTTATGAGCTGAAAGTTTAGAGGGACGGCCAGGTCTTGGTAGATTTGCAGTGGTCTGATACGCTTCCATTTCAATATTATCGTTTGCACAGTGCTCCTTGGGATGTTTAAAGCTTGGGAAATCTTTCTGTATCCAAATCCGGCTTTAAACTTCTCCACAACAGTATCTTGGACCTGCCTGGTGTGTTCCTTGTTCTTCATGATGCTCTCTGTGCTTTCAACGGACCTCTGAGACTATCACAGAGTAGGAGACTATGCATTCATACGGAGACTTGATTACACACAGGTGGATTCTATTTATCATCATTAGTCAATTAGGTCAACATTGGATCATTCAGAGATCCTCACTGAACTTCTGGAGAGAGTTTGCTGCACTGAAAGTAAAGGGGCTGAATTATTTTGCTTGCCCAATTTGTCAGTTTTTTATTTGTTAAAAACGTTTGAAATATCCAATAAATTTCATTCCACTTCATGATTGTATTCCACTTGTTGTTGATTCTTCACAAAAAATTACGGTTTTATATATTTATGTTTGAGGCATGAAATGTGGCAAAAGGTTGAAATGTTCAAGGGGGCCGAATACTTTCGCAAGGCACTGGATATTTCACAGTCAAACTAGCAAACTCACTTTCAAAAGTATTAAAACCAAGAATAATTGTTCACTGTATTTCAGAAGTTCTCCCAAATTACGTTCTCAGGAAACTATTTTGTAAACAAAAATTACATATTTGTGGTGTTTTTATGTTTCAGCTGCACTTTTTTCTTATTAAGCTATATTCGTCCTCACTGTAAAAAGTTATCTTGCTTTTCGGTTGTTTCAACATATTTTTCAAAGTTATTTCAACTGAAATATAGTTAAATCAACAAACATTTTTGAGATAACATAATTTTTCATGTTTTCATGAAGTCAAGTAATCAGACATTTATGAGAAGATGACTCCATGAGTAAAATTGCCAAGTGAAATATTCATATCATGTTGAGTCAACAATAAAGCTTGATAAAACAAAATACAAATGAATAATTTTGCGCGCCCAATTTGTCATTTTTTTATTTGTTAAAAAAGTTTGAAATATCCAATAAATTTCGTTCCACTTCATGATTGTGTCCCACATGTTGTTGCTTCTTCACAAGAAATTACAGTTTAATATATTTATGTTTAAAGCCTGAAATGTGGCAAAAGGTCGAAATGTTCAAGGGGGCCGAATACTTTCGCAAGGCACTGTCTCCGTAAGTCTTTACAAGTCCAGCTTTACAGTAATGACACCTTCAGTGCAGAAGTACCGTAAAAGGAAAACATGTTTACAACAGTGTGACACCACTGCATGCAGCAAATCCCGGACCGGGCTATTTTAAAACGTTCTGCCAGCACAAGCTTCCAGACGAGGCTGTCTGCCTGCAAAATCCTTGCGAAAGTGTGATATACAGTAATGTATGTGAGGATATGTAGGGGTATGACATAAATGTCAATGAAATATTTGGTAAAATCTTTTTTAAATGTTTCCCATATGGAAATATATATATATATTTTTCTATGTATACTTACATGTTGGATATCGGCATATATGTCCTAAAAACTTGGGAATTTGGGAATATGGGAGATTTTCGAGATAAGCTTCTGTTCCCCCAATGATTCTAAATGTGTGAGCTGGCAGACCCACACAGAATTGCATGGAGTCATAAATTACGTGTTCATCCAGGTAATTTTATGTTTGTTTGTATGTTTGCTCATATTGCATATACTTTCCCTAATCACAATCACATTTGCTATTAACTTGCCACAGTGGTAATAACAGGTTGTTAAAAACTGCAAGGATGAGACTGAACATGATCCTACATTAAACCTGGACTACGTAACTTTATAAAAAACTACAAACAAATGCAAAAATGATGTTTTAGGACTATTAAGCTTTAGCAACTAGCATATTGGATCCAATGGATAAAAACCTCATCTTAAATAATAGAAAATAGTACAAGAGCAAAATCGACATTTCACAATATCTAACTAACAACGAATGCATATTATGGACAAACTTGTCATGATGTTGTTGGTTGTGTTGAGGAGAGGGACAGAGACCAAAGCAGGGAGGAGCGTTCTTGATGTTTATCGAACATGAAAAGACGTAAAACACTTGTGTGGGTACACTGACCTTCATATGTATAAGGTATAGTGGCTGCACTTCGGTAACTTCTTAGCTACGATGCTCTACGCGGCATCTGACGCGATACTAAGAAGAAAGAGCGTATGCTTGTGTAACCCTTTAGAAAATTGTTCAGTACTAATCATAGTGTTAGATTTGTTAAATGCCTGTACCGGTTTATTTGAAGAAGACCCTTGTTGATTTAACTATTGGTCTGGCCCTTGTTTAGCTCCACCCCCTGGACGTTTATCTCGGGTTGTGACGCAGTTCTTATTAGCAAGCTAGCAGATGGAGGAAGAAGAGGGTTATCTAGCTAAATGCCAGAAATTCATCCAAGAATTGTATATTAAATGGAACTCTACAAACTGAGAAGCTGTATCAAGTGCTGGTTACTTCTTTTGAATCGCGAAAAGCTTGTTTGATTGTAAATTAGCAATAAACATTTTGTGACTAATCATACATTAGCTTTGTGTAGGACACAGTGGATATGCTAAGCCTCTTATGTTAGCTTTTATCAACTTGTGTTAATTGAGTGTTGTGTTTGTACTATGCTTTTGTCATTTTTAGCATGGAGTTAATACAAATGCAATTGATTTATGAACATTGTATTTCTAAAGGGTTAGGTAATTAATATTTACTTTTTGTCTGTACAATAAGAAACATTAACTTTCAGTTGTGTGCAATTTGAAATAAATTTATATATTTTTTTAAGCTATAAAAGTGGTCGACATCAAATGTTATTACAAAGATATTTAGAAAAAACTATGTATGCCTGTTTCTAATGCAGACTCGGTTTTTTGAGAAGACAATTCCATATCAGGAGGATTTCCTCGGTATTGTACAAGGAATCCGGATTGATCCTAGTGTGGAACTCTGAGGGAGATGGCGAGCTACCATCGAACGACAGACACCATCGGACGACAGACACCATCAGACGACAGACACCATCAGACGACAGACACCATCAGACGACAGACACCATCAGACGACAGACACCATCAGACGACAGACACCATCAGACGACAGACACCATCAGACAACAGATAAGTACTGAATCATTTAAGGGAAACTTACTTTATTTTCCGTTTGCATCCAGGAGTTGATGTATGCCAGTATTGAATGTATGACTTTAGATGTCATTTGCCTAAACATTAACATACCCTTTAATATCACTATACTTACCCTGTGAGTCCCTTGGTCTTTGGCTTCCTGTGTCCAATTTAATTAACCTGCACATACCAATTTCCTGCATATCAGTTTAGCACCCCTGAAGTACAACGTGTTGTGGGGGAGCACATAGTCAAGAGTGGGCAAATTGCCTCCCAAATAAACTCTCATTCTAGATGAAAACCTTTTTCTGGAATAATTCCCCAACCAAACTTCGAGATTGATTATGACACATGGCGCAGCAACGTAGAGTTCTGGTTAAGGGACCCACACACTTCTGATCTACAAGTTGTAAGGAAGATGGTTGAAAGCCTCGCACCCCCGGCTGCACACATAATCGAAGCCTTAGGCCCACAAGCTTCACCCACAGCCGATCTAGACAAACTTGATTCTGCGTATGCTATAGTTGAAGATGGAGATGAACTCTTCGCTAAATTTCTGAACACCAATCAAAATGCTGGAGAGAAAGCTTCCTACTTTCTGCATAGACTTCAAAAATCATTGAGTCTAGTAGTGAAAAGGAATGAGATTTCTGCCTGTGATTTTGACAAACAACTCCTTAAGCAGTTCTGTAGAGGATGCTGGGACAATTTGCTGAAAAACAGCGGTCCTGGGAGTCACAGAATGGTTCCTCAGACACTACAGATTTAAACTAGCTACGACTCCTGTTGAGGGACAAATGGGAGTCAACTGCAAGCAGAGTCCCCGGTTAGGGAACCAACCGAAAAACATTACCGAAATAACATAAAGTTGGGAGACACATTGTTTTGCCGAAACAACTTGTTGGAACCAAGTGTACAGCTAAAGTGGAAATATCAGGGGTAAGCTGCAATTGTTTACTGGATACTTGGTCACAGGTTACAACAATGTCATTGTCTTTCTATAAAAAAGCATCTCCCCCAACAACCCATTAAGCCCACCAGTCATTTTCTAGAAATTGAAGGAGCAAACGGTCAGGCTGTCCCTTACATGGGATATGTTGAAGTCAACATCAAATTCCCCAAGGACTTTATCGTGTCAGAGCCAAAAATATGTACTCTTGCCTTAGTAGTCCCGGACAACAGGTCCAATAATGAAGTTCCACTGTTAATTGGCACCAACACACTTGATTAACTTTACAAGCAGTATGAAGGCAATACTTTATTTCACACACCATGTTATGGCTATAGTCAAGTCCTAAGAACACTTGAGGAAAAAACAAGCAATTTGTGGGAAACTCGGGTTAGTTAAACTCAAAGGAAGAGCACAAGAAACCCTACCCCCTTTTCAAAAAGACCATCACTGAAAAATGGGCTTTATTGGAGCGGTGTGACACATCAAACTTACCAGGTGGGTTGCTAGTAGAGAGCTGTCTTATCTCCTTACCAGAGCCAGGTTCTAAAAGAATATGTGTTGTACTGAAAAATGAAACTGAACATGAGATTGTACTACCTACAAATTGAATCATTGCTCAACTAAGTATTCCAGACAATTTGATCCAATTGTCAAATGAGAGCAAAGGACAAGATGTTACTGTGAACCATTCCAGCCATCCGGAGATTTATGACCATTCCAAAAATCGGGAAACTAACGAATCTCCTGAATTGATCTTGGACTTTGGGAACTCCCCACTGCCAGAGGAGTGGAAGCGCAGGATAAGTGACCAATTAAACTCTTTTTCTGACGATTTTGCACATCATGACCTTGACTTTGGTCATGCAACCCAAGTTTGACACGACATAAGTTGGAGGATGAAACACCTTTAAAACAACATCCACGCCCAATTCATCCTAAAGATTATGAAGCAGTCAGAAGGCATTTTAAAATGTTGCTTGATGCAAACAGTATTAGGGAATCTGAGTCACCTTTCTCTTCACCAATAGTGGTAGTAAAAAAAAGAACAGTGATATCAGTCTATGTGTAGATTACAGGAAGCTCAATATGCAAACGATTAAAGATGCTTACGCATTACCAATTCTGGAGGAATCCTTTTCCGCACTCTTTGGGTCACAATGATTTTCAGTAATGGATCTGAAGTTAGGATATTATCAAATTGAAATGGAGGAAAGTAATAAACAGAAAACTGCTTTTGTGTGTCCCATGGGTTTCTAGGGATTTAATTGTATGCCACAAGGAATAACTAATGGGCCAAGTACGTTCCAGCGATTAATGGAAAAGTGCATGGGAGACATTAATCTCAAAGAGGTCTTGGTTTTCCTTGATGATTTAATTGTGTTGTCCAACAGTTTGGAAGAGCATTAGACCCGCCTCAAGTGTGTGCTAGAACGTCTCAGAGAATGTGGACTTAAGTTGTCGCCCGACAAATGTACATTTTTCCAGACGTCTGTCCACTACCTGGGCCAGGTAGTATCTACAGATGGGGTGAAGACGGATCCCTGAAAAGTCAAAGCTTTAAAAACCTGGCCGAGACCCCAGAACCTAAAAGAACTAAAGTCTTTCCTTTTTTGATTTTCTGGTTATTACAGAAGATTTGTTATGGACTATTCAAAGATTGTCAAGCCTTTAACCAACCTTTCTGCTAGTTACTCGCCTCAGCGGAAAGGAAATAAGGTCAACACGAGAAATTGCAAGTACTTGAATCCAAAAGAACCCTTTGATGAGTGCTGGGGCCCTGAATGCCAGCAAGCTTTCTGGGACATTATAGATAAATTAACATCTTCACCAGTACTTGGCTACGCTAATCCCAAACTACCATATGTGTTGGTATTTTTTTTTGCAACTGGCCCCACACATCGTGACAATACTAATAATGTGTATTTTCAGATATTGATTATATTGTCCCTGTAATATTCCTGTGTTCAGTAAAAACATTTATATAAAAACTATTAAAAAATACCCAAAATTCGGGCCAACAGGACAAATTAATGGAAAGTTACATAGTGCTGCTTTAAGATGTATTTCTTTATCCAATTGAGTCAGGCAACCAATTGTATGTCTAATATATAAAACGAATGAATACCAAAGTATACAGCGTTCATTACCAACATGGCATGAAAAGCCACACTAAAGAGGCTCCATTCCAAATTCTCAGTCCTTTCGTTGCCATTCAAATGTCACAGGCGCCACAGCCACTGATATTAAATAGACATTAACATCCAAACATTATTGTTAGGTCAGTCTAACAGATCATACTCCTACATGTTCCTTCTGTCCCTGTCACAGAGCCATGCTTAAAAGCAGTGGCGCCACGGCCACAGAAAAAGGTAATAATAAAGGTTGGATGGGGTGAGCTGATGTGTTACTTAGAGGGCCTCCATGAAAATACACTTAGGCGCCTCTCACCCTGCCTGCTCCTTGTACTAAAGCAACTATTAGGTCCGCATTTAAAAGTCATGACACGCAGCTGCTGTCATGTATCGTCAGTCTACCGCGGGAACCACAACATGGTTAAACAGCCTTGTAAATAAACACCATAAACACGTGTATGAATGGGGGGATGGGTGAGCGTGGTTGGGAAATGGGAGTTAACCACAAATTTTAGGCCAGGCTATTTTCAACGCCCCCCCACTTCTCGTTCGAACCCCTCCGTCACCAGCCCAGCCCCATTAAACTCAAGCCCCGCCAGACTAAACCATCAGCCTCATAAGTCATCCACTAGACTCCAGACTCGTGGCTCCCCACTCAGTCTCTCTCCTGCTCAATCTTTGTCCTGCACTCTCGTGAGCTCTCCCTCTCTCTCTTTCTGTCCCCTGGCTCTGCTCAACAGGATCACAAGCACATAGCGGCGACAGCGGTGATGGAAAAACTGAGGGCTTAGTGTACGGATGGGGTCGATCCATCGCTCTCTCCCTTCCTCTGTCTCCCTCTGTCTGTCTTCTGTTCAGTGGACCACACAGGATTCCCAAACCACATCCAAGCTGTCTGGCTGTGATGAGCACATTCACACAGAGCGGGGTGGGGTAATAATCTGTGAACAGCTAGAATGACTCTAAATACTTTTCAGTGTTTTGAAGGGAAAGAGCAACTGTATCTAAATGTAGTTTGCTGAGTAAGAATTGAGGAGTTGTAATATCGTAGGACTGCAGCCGACTTTTTCCATGTCATGGCATGCGAGATGTTGCTTTGTAAATGGGTCCTGTCAGTCAGTCATCATAGAGTTGTTGTCAGCAGCTGAACATACCTATCCTTTTAAAAGCAGACCTAATGGCTGTGGTCACGCAGAAATGCTCTGATGTGGTATTGCAATATTTTGCCAACCCTACCATTTGTTTACACTGTTTGTATCTTAAATCAAATACAATTTTTTTTCTTGATGTCATGCACAACCATAAAAATATGATGGTATAGTGCCAGCCTGTGGAAAATATTAAAAATGTAACCACACATCATCTCTTTTGCCAGAGACAAAGACAACCAAACAAATGTATCTCAATCCCAGGCATGTGTACCAAAAAACTAGTCAAACCCCTCAATTACTCTTCATGTCTAGTGAAATGTGTGCGTGTGTGTGTGGTCTGTGGCCTGGTAAGTTTGGGTGGTTGTGAGAAAGTGGTTCAAACTACACTCACACAAATTGCAGTTTAAATATGAGCAGACAGTCAAATTCTCATTTTACGAAAAACAACAGTATACATACCTCAAGGCATCCCAATGGCCAAACCACATGATATTTAAATCATTTTAGCTTAATTGCTTTTTAACAAGGCTCCCTACTTGGCTGACGTTAGGCGTTAACACTGTGGGTGCTGAAATCTCAGTCTTGACAGGTCTGACTATATGTAGAACTCTCAAACTACTGACTACTTCAGACCTTATTTTTCTCTAGTTTTTATGACCATAATATGCTTTAAAGCCAATCACATTCATCTCAGTTAGACACACAGAAGTGGTAGTCTGGAGGCCACATGCTTGGCACTTACTGAGCTCAATGTCCCTAAAGCATCTTAAAGTTATTCATTAGAAACTTCGTAGGAGCTTTGTAAAATCTCAGAGCTGTTTCCCAAATCCATCGTTGTTTGCACTTGAAAATGTTATATAAAGTCACTGTTTTGCAGCTGCTGCATTAGAGCCAAGGTTTTATCCTCGTTGCGGCATTCCAACGACAGCTGGCGGCAACACCATGGGGTGGTACAAATAGGTACAGCATTGCAGGCGTTGGTGGATAGGTAGCTTTGTATCAAAACCATAATAGGGTCATTAATTTACCTTAATTAAACTACGTTTCTCGGCTTTACAATGATTTACGTGGAAGAGAATTAAGATGGCCCTTTATCTTATGCTTGTCTACTTACAACTTAGATGTGCAAATATGATCGGCAAAATCTCCAAAGTAGTTAAAAATAAATGTTGTCCCAAGTTGCACCGAAAAATGTAACTGGAATTTATCCAGATTTACATTTTTGGGTTTAAAATACAGAGTTCCTGTATAACATTTGGAACTGTACCCACCTTAATTAGAGATGTGTCTAAACTCCAGACTGCTGAACTCATACATTCCCCGGCGATGGGGGATCAAGCCCCTGTCTGTAAACTTACTGTCTGTCTCCCCCTACATACCGGTCTCCCTAGCCTCTACTTTCTACTGTCCTGTTCAATAAAATAATACAAATATTTCCAAAGAAATAAAAAATATAGATTATTATAAATGGAGGGCATAGGGTTAGTGGGCATCTGACTGAGGTCCATGAGGACCATGGTTCGAATTGGTCCAACTGCCAAGGTGAAGCCTCTGTCTGTCTGTGAGCAAGACAGTTAACCCTAATTTCTTTTTAAAATTATTTTGCTGTAAATAAGAATGTGTTCTTAATCAACTTTGCTGGTTAAATAACCTAAAAAAAATGATTCTCTTAATTTTCCCACTTCCCAGGTTCGATGACTTCATCACATGATTCCACTATCCAATCGATCTCTATAAATGTTCTACAGCTGATGACATTCTCGCATTATCCTGCATATTTAAGTTGAGTGTGTTGTTAGTTTGTTGGTTATTGTTGCTTACTGCCTGTCAATATCATGTGTGTATTAGTGTGCTAGTCTTATTGTATTTTGCCCTATGCAGCAGTGTTTTTTGTATTAAACACATTTGGCTTCAATATGCATCTATCACTCCTGTCTCAAAGTCCTTTCAGAACCACGGAAAGCATTAGCGCTACTGTACATATGACAGAATAACCAACCGTATACAGAGGAAACAGTGAGGAAAGAAGACTGCTGAATACGAGTAGTTGGATAACCTAATCCGTGATACCCTCTACAACACCTGGGAACTGAAGGGCTTTGTCCACAACCCTAACAGCTATGGGGTGGTGGAAGAGGACTATAGTCTCTTCAGCTTCCCTTACCGGGTAATTGGTAGGCTAGGCAGGGCCGAAGAGAGGAGCTACGGGCCACAGAGTGTTAGAGACCATCCACGACATGCTCAGGCAAGCCACTCCCCCACTCTATGGGCATGAACACCACACACATCCACGTGGTGTCCCAAAATATATTTTTTGGGGGGGTACATGCCGGACCGCTTGAACGGAAGACAGCGAAGAGGAGTTGGAACGGTACGACCAAGAGGTCTTAATTGAAGTAGCAAAGGACCTAATCAGCTGGGAGACGGACCAGGAAGATGGTGAGGAAGAAGGTGAAGAGAACAAGAAAAGTGATCCCCACAGCGCAAACCCTAGTTGGCTAGAGGTGCACTCCCTGTCCACTGCTTACCATCCGGCTGCCCTAGTCAACTAGAGTCCCCCTCACCATCTCTCCTGCAACCCAGAAGATGAGGGATGACTGTTGACCTGCAGGACCCTCCTCCGCTTGGTCCACAGAGACCAGAAGCCTCCCAGCAGCCATCCTGGTGGACATACATCCACTTCACTATGCCTACCATCTCTGTTCCACTTCTCTTCCAAGCAAGAACAGCTGTGTCCTCTGGGCCAGAGCCTGTAGAGCTCTCCACCAAACCAGAGCCTGTAGTTTCACCCTCCCTGAGGAGTCCGGAGGAGGAGGATGTCAGGATCACGATGGAGGCCCCGCCTACTGAGCCCGTGCCTGGGACCCAGCAAGCTGCGCCTCATCCAGGAGACCAGTCTCCAGTATCCGAGAAGGGGGTTGAGCCCCCAATCCTTGCCCTGTGGTTGCGACACACCAGGCCTCAAAAGTGTGGACATCACTGCAGCCTGCACAAGCCAGGGGTGCTGGCCCCTGAGACCTCCAGCAACACACCGGCTGCAGCAGAGACCCCCAGGGAGACGCCGGCTGCAGCAAAGACCACAGGGATATGTCGGCCACATCGGAGAGCTCTGTGGGTCCTCCACAGTCACCTGCCAGCAACAGAGACCACCAGGGTGATGACAGCTGTTGGGAGCCGGGCCTTTGGGAGGGGGCAATTTCACGGTTCCCCTTATGTTATATGTGTTTATAAAAACTTGATATCCTGTGTTAGATGGTTGTCTTAATTTCATCATGATTCCACTATCCAATAGAGCTCCATATTTGTTCCATAACTGATGATATTCTTGCATTATCTTGTCTATTTATGTTTTGTGTGTGTTGTTAGTTGTCGGTTATTGTTGCTTACTGCCTGTCAATTTTGTGTGTTTGTTAGTGTGCTACTCTTATTGTATTTTACCCCAATCGGCAGTGTTTGTTTTCATACCCGTGTTTTTTGTATTAAACACGTTTGGTTTCAATATGCATCCCTCGCGCCTGTCTCAAAGTCCTTTCAGCACTATGGAAAGCATTAGCGTTACATATGACAATAAGGACCAGTTTCATGGACAAGAATTAAGTCTAGTCTTAGACTAAAAAAGCAAGATCAATTGAGATATCAAACTTGAGAATTTTGTCCAGAACTAGGTTTAATCTGTGTCTAAGAAAACCGGCCCCATGTCTATAAAATAAACTACACAATACAGCAGACACACCATGTATCAAAATAAAGTAGTATTTTTGATTTTAAAAATACAAAAAATATTTTCACAAGGGAGCATTAAGTCATTTTGCAAACCTTCCATCTGTTAACCTATTTGATCTATCCATTCCCAGTAACTGACTCAGTTGATTAAGTAGATAATGTTTGATAGCAACAGCTTTTCTCTGCCTGACGAGTCATGCGATAAATCTAAAATATGCAACCAGTTAGCAGATCAAATATTCACATATAGCTGTGATCACCCAAACAAAGTTTAATTGTAAAGTATTTAATATTAATCTTTATTTATACAGGGATAACAAGCTCAGACTAAATTTTCTTTTACAGTTCTCCGCTGTGATACTACAATATTAAAACATCAGGCGTAAACACATGCATATATAGTACATTAACATAATCAAGCACTGACCTGAAAGTGGCCTGTACTATTTATTTTCTATACTGTGAAGAAAGACATTGATTTATTTCTATAAAAAAGCCACATCTTAATTTCAGCATCCTTACTGACTAAGTAATATCTGCATTAAAATAGAGATTATCGTCTAATCAATTTCCCAACAGAAAACAGAGCTGTCAAGTGTAGTAATGTTACATCCAAACGTGGATATTTGGATCTGGAAAAAAACATTTTACTTGCATATAACACAATCCCAGGGCTCTCAAGTTTTGAAGACAGGCAAGAGTGACATCCCCCCATCAGGGGGTCAAAGGGGGTACGGGTTAGATGGGTCGCGGGAATGGGGGTATTTCATTAATTATAATTATTAGTGTTTTGGTTGTTGTTATTAATAATTGCTCAGACTTGCAGAAGAATTTCCACATTTGAAACAGTTTAGCTCAAGCCTAGCCATTTTCAGGGTCATGATTGAGGAAAATGTCCCATCCAGAAACAAGTTGTTTTGTGTTGAGTTTTGGTTCAAACCAACCATCGAAAATACCATCTCGGCATCAGCATTAAAATTTGGAAGCACTAAAAATAAGGCTGCGATCTTTGATAGCCTTCGAAATTGGTTCAAGACAGTAGGGCTGCACAATGAATACATTTTTTATCATGATCACGATTTTGGCTTCCCACAATCAAATTCACGTGATCAACCTTCAAAGACCCCCGACACTCTAGAACCGGGGTGGCCAATTATTTTTGCTTAAGGGCCACATTGAGCTTTTGAAACCAAATGAAGGGCCGCATTTTATAGCGATGCATGAAAAATAGGAAACGTTATTTCATTAAATTAACCCTGCCCCCTACACAGTTATGTGCGTATCCTACAGAAAATAAATGTTTTGTTTTGTAAAACCTTGTTTGACTGTAATGTTTTTAGTCTACCAAAATATAGTCAGTGAAAAGTACCCAAATTTGAGACGCAATATCTACAGCTTGTCATTAATCCACATGGACAAACCACTTCTCATTATTTGCATTGGCAATATTTTATCAGCGGAACCCCCTCTTTCCAACCATATTTGTACCATGTTGGTATTGTGCAGGATGATATCCTACCTCATTTCAGAGTTGCTATTTTGTCATTTTCACATCCTACTTCCTGTCTGTAATGTGTTTAGTAAAAAAGGCAAAAGTCAAAAAACATGACCGACTTCGAGGCGCGATAGCTGTCGGCTCTGATAAACCCACATGGATGAACCAACACTCATTCTTTTCGGCTGATCTTCTGATCGTCTTTCTAATGGTACCAAGCTTTAGTTCCTAGCATATACGGTTCGCGAGATAATCGCGATACAATCGGCCTTGACGCTCAAGAGCGTGGGCCAGAGACTGTGGGCCAGATCAAAGTGGGCCAGACCCGGTGGGCCGCATCTGGCCCGCGGGCCGTAGTTTGCCCACCCCTGCTCTAGAACATCAAGCGCGATTATCTCGTACATGCTAGCAGAGGTGGACATTTACTTGAGTAAAAGTACTTTTCTGAGTAACTCTTGAGTTCACAAGTTTTGGGAAGTCCCTAAGACCAAATTTATCAGGTAAATGGAGTACATATACAAACAAGTTGTCATTGTTTGTTTCAAACAAGTTGTGAATTTGGAGATCATGACTTACTCTGTGCTCAAACTGATGCTTGGAGCTCCAGTCGTTTCCAGTGGGAATCACATGAACATTTACAGGATATGATTTTTTTCATTGGTTGTTGCATTTAATCTTACCCAAATACAATAGTGCAATTTTCTGATTGGCTATTGTGTAGCCCATTTATTTTTTGTGATTGGCTGATAGCCTAAGTGGCAGGCTCGACAATCCAGGGGAGACGCGGTTAATTCCTGCCAGTTCCAAAGTAAGAGCGGAGCGGAGCGGCATATTAAATATTTTACACAAAAAAAATGTCGGCGTGAGAAATACAATAAGTGGCGGGAGTGCGTGACAAAAGAGTGAAATGAGTGACTGTCACGCTCAATGCGTGACACTTGAGAGCCCTGCAATCCTGAGGTCTACAAGTGTATTTTATAGCAATTGAAGGTAAGTCTGCAGAAGTGTATATGCTTGAGTAAGAGATGTGGCTACTGCATAAAGTACTGTGTCATCACCATAGCATTTTTGCACAGAGTTACAAATATAATTTATTGAATGTACATGGTTAACAATAAAGTACGCAAAATTAAAACCTTGTGGGACTTCTTTATCAATAGTAACAAAATCAGATTTTACCCCATCAGCAAAAATAGCCTATCGGTAACAATTCTGAAAATATGCAAAGTATCTACGGCCAACCCCAGTGAGATCAGTTTTTTAAACAGCAGAGAATGATCAACTGTATGAAAAGCCTTAGACAGGTCAACAAAAAAGCACCACAGTTTAACTTACTATCAACAGCCTTGACAATATCATTTAAAACCAGTGTATTGGCTGTGATGGTGCTGTGCCAACAGTTTAACTAACAGTTTGCTAATGATTCTTGCTGTAATTGTAATTGTTTTACCTTTATTTTACCAGGCAAGTTGACTGAGAACAGCTTCTCATACAGCAATGTCCTGGGGAGAAGTGGGGGGAGGGAAGGGGATGAATGAGCCAATTGAAAGCTGGGGATGATTAGGTTGCCATGATGGTATTAAGGCAATATTGAAAATTCCAGTCCAGGACACCGGGATTAACATCCCTACTCTTACGAATAGTGCCATGGGATCTTTAGTGACCAAAGAAAGTCAGAACACCTGTTTAAAGTACCATCCGAAAGATGGCGACCTACACACGGCAGATGTCCCCTTCAATGCCCCTGGGGAATTGGAAAATATCTTTAGACCAGAGGGAAGAGTGCCCCCTACTGGCCCTCCAACACCACTTACAGCAGCACTGGTCTCCCATCCAGGGACTAACCAGGCTGGACCCTGCTTAGCTTTAGAAGCAAACCAGCAGTTGAATAAAGGGGGCTATGTGCTGTATCCTAATTTAATTAGAGGAAACAAACACAAGTGATGAATGGGTTGACAACTTGCTCCTTAATGGCGTTGCAGCACAATTTTGTTAATGACAATGACAATAACGCAGACTTGTGTGCATTTCACAAGTTACACCATATGATGGCATTATAATGTAATGCTGTACAACACTGAAACACTTTATTAACAACTTAACATAGGCTGAAAGTAGAAAGCTAATGTTAAACAAGAGGGCTGCTACTTGGGTAAAATAATTACCTAAAACATTACGTAAAGTGGTAAATGAATTAGCCTAGGCTACTAAAACGAACACCAAAAACTAATATGACCTGTTAAAAATGTTGTCAATTTATGCTAAAATCATTGGAAAGCCGTCAACCTACACATTCCTCACCTTCTTCGGGTATGGATACATTTTTTGTTCTGATCTCAACAAGATCAAGATGATTTTATGATGTCATCATGACTTCACACACCAGACAATGGTGCTGGTGAAAGAGCACAAAACAATGATAATATCCTGAAATGACTCACAAACAGGTTTCCAGATAGCGGCCATTGTGGTCAGCTGATGGTTATTTTGGAAGGACATTATCCAAAGTAGCAAACGGAAATGAAAGGATTATGATGGACTCTACTAAACCTAAGCATATTATTTTCTCTGTAAATATCTCAGGTCTGTTGAATGTGACAGTGGTAGCAGTAGATTCCTAATTGAACTAGTCCTATAGAATCCAATAAACACAGACAGTAAAACATTGCTGTGATTTTCTTCTCAGTCATTAACAGGAAATGAAAAAAATGTGGTCAACCTCATAGGGTAAAGGACAATTCCGGCGCAAAATGAACCTAGGGGTCAATAACACATGGGTACCGAGTCGACCGTTCTATGGGATATATTCGAACCACGAACACTGTGCTACGTGAGCTGAACTGTGACATGGAAACTCACATGGCAAGAGGGTTTTCAGTCATTCATGCAGATCAATGAGCAAGACTTACAGCTGGTGATGCAAACTAAAATCAAACACAATTTGCTCACAGTTCAGCTCACGTAGCATGACGTTCGTGGTTCAACTGGTCGAATCTGTTTTCCCAAGATTGCGGCTGCCTGTATACACAAACGGTACTGTCTTCTAAACTATATTTTTAATAAACTGTACTGTACACTTACAAATTTCTCAATGCTTCGGTTTGCATGTAGGGACCCCCATTATGCTACCACGGAAGTGTGGTGCTATTTTGAGCCTTGTTAGTGGTATAAAATAACGCTTTCTTTTTACTTCATCCATTGCCTCACAACTAGCGTTATAAGGTAATTATCAGTTCGCACTAAAACTGGGCACATTCGATTAGCATGAACATTTATCCCATAGAACGGTCAACTCGGTACCCATGTTTTATTAACCCATAGGTTCATTTTGCGCCAGAATCGTCCTTCAACAAAATTGGAATAAATTGCACCTTCTGCACAGTCAAAATTTCTGACCACAATAGGCCTTGTAAACATTTCAATTAAGCAAGAGTTGTTGCCTTTAATCCATTAAGTATGATTTCACAGCCCCTGGCGAACTTTTAAGTTATACTATACTGTTGTTTTTAAACTAGAAAAGGCTCTGGCAAACAAAGTAATTTAACAATGACTTAGATTTTAGAATTATCTGACCAATTAGCATTGTATCACTACATAAAGTTGGACAAAAGGAGGAATTTAATCAACAAGTAACCCATTTACTTCCTGTTTCTCTTTGATTACCTTCTGAGGAATCACATTGCACTGTAGGACAACCAGATAAGAACTTTAACCATTCTGATGTTAATAGAAAGTGAAAATGAGCCAATGGACAAATCAAACAACCCTTGCAAGGAAATATTACAGTGATTTTTCAAAGTAAATGAACAGCTTTCCTCAAGGCAACACTTTCTAAAACAGCAGCTTTATCTTTGCCTTTGGTGACAGAATAAATCAATTAGCAAACACATTATTGTGCAATATACTCTGTTGCCACAAACAGCTAGCTGGATATGTTTACAAAAACAACTGACTATGGCTGGGTTCTTTAAGCCAGAGAAAAACACTGGTGCTTTGATACACTGAACACCTTACTAATTTCTGTTAATTATATAGATGATACTCCTGTAGTGGTTGAAATTCAGTCTGCACAACTGTCTAACAAGGGTCTCATTCATTAATGATGAAAGGAGCTAGATGTGAAATAGATACCTCTCATATATGCATTAGAGTAATATCCATATAATTTCAGATATAGTTATACTCAAAGCAGCTTCTTTATTTATTTTTTCCAGACATCTTCACTTTTTCAGGGGCAGGACACCGGAGATGGTGCGATTGTACCTTTTGAATATTGAAAGATAGTCCTATGGTTTTAGTATTTAATCTTCCTCAGTTCAGTTATATTTACATGCTTGTGACAAAATGTATATTTTAAGGAACACCTTTTGCAATATTTACAAACATGGAACAATTCCACCATCACGAACATGCCCTGAAAGAGATGTTTCTCAATACAGAGGGAGAAACAGAGAACATCATGTTCAGACAGACCAACAGCATGAGGAATATTACATCACACGAACACAAAACACAAAACATAACAAGTGAACACCCATGAAGACACCTAGAAAAAATACACGTGTTGACCACAGTTTTGTCAACTATGTAGATTTTTTCTTTACGTTCATTTAAATTGAAGATAACACATTTTAATAATAAAATGCCTTAAACTTTCCTAGATATTTATTGTAACTGACTCAACATGTGTCCAAATAGGGAAATCCATTAGTCTCAAAGGTACAGAAAGATGCAGTTTATTGGTTGTTATTGCACAGCATTTCCCTCAATAGATTCACTATGTTCAAGAAATGTCCCAGAAAAATAAAATGGATAATAATAACCTTTTGTTATTGTTGTTGTTTGTTTAGTTTGAGATGATAATGAGTTCTCTTCGAAATATAGTTTCATGCATTGACACTCATTATTTCCTGTGGCAATAACGTTTCTCATAATAATGCCTTAGGCGCCATCTTGTGGCTTTATAGTTTGAGCAAGCTCTCTACTCATGAAACCTAAAATACCAATAATAATGGCACTTTAACAATAGATTTTTATTATTTTAGAAAATACTGTATTAATTATTTATTCAAAATCCATACTCATCAATACTCCATATTAACCAGTTTAAAAAATATATGTTAATTTCTCACACATGTATTCAGAATAATTTATAATATGATAAAGTTCTTAGAAACCATTTACTTATCATTATCCATTTAGCTGTTAAGAAAAATACTTTCTTAGGCCTCACATTTTGAAATGAATGTATAATAATGTTTTTGAAATGTGACAGACATGCATGGCAGAATATAATTTTTAGGGACCCTTTTTGACACTGCCACTTTTACAACCTGTGGCCATCAATTGCGGACTGCTAAAGATGTCATTTTAGGTGGTCTAACATAACATTAGGAAAATTAAAAGATTTATAAATATTGTCTAAATGTTTTGAGTAACACATTAAATTTCTCACAAACATAAACATACCTATATATAGATCCTTGTGATTGAGCTCCTATAGTGGCCATTGCCCTCTACTGAGGTAAGGAATTTATAATAAATGAAGATCCATGCCTCGTCGGAGTTAAGGAAGCAAACATTTCCCCAAATTTAAAAACATTATTGTTAAACAAGAAAGTCTGATAATAGGTGTTGCTATTATATTTTCAACTCAAAAGTATTACTTTTTTTAATGCAGGTGTGCAGAAATGTATCATCATGTGAGGATACTGTATATTGGTACATTCTGGCTGTAATTTCTGGACAACAAAGATTTGGCATCTTGAACACATTTGGGTGTATCTTATAGATTTTTGGCTGCTGATTGCAAAAATCACCTTTAAATTAACCTATCATGTAGCATTTTATTTAAATCTATTTTTGCAATTTCTTCAAGTATTTAAAGTACATTAATATTTTGTTCACATTATGGTTGCATAAGGTTTGTGGAACTGATAGAGCTTGGGCATGTCTGGGCATGCTTATGCTGGATGGATGCTGCCTGGAAAGGCTATAAAAGCAGCATGCCTGCACAGATGCTACACATGACATTGATATCAGTTTGTATCTACTTTTATTGCAGTTGTTAAAAGGCATAGCATTGTCTATGTAACAAGCTTGCCAGTTATAGACTTGGTATAGAATGGTTGGTGACAGCAGAAATGTCTTGCCAATGTCGCAACAGCTGTGATATTTTTTACTAGATTTGTGGTGAGGACATGCTTAAGCCTAAAAGATGCAACATGACTAAACTTGTTAAGAAAGCATATGAGTTGTACCTTGGTTGTAAGATTGGTGATCAAGACAATGCCTGGGCTCCTACCTGTTTTTGTGCAAGATGTGCTGTTGATCTTAGAGCTTGGCTCAGAGGTACTTGGAATACCATTTGCTGTCTTGATGATACGGTGAGAACAGAAGATCACCTGACGGATTGTTAATTCTGTCTGGCTTATATTGCTGTTTTCTCTGAAACTAACTGAATACCCCAGTCTGCCATCAACCATGAGACCAGCGCCACATGACAACATCCTTCAAGTCCTGGAGCCACCAGAGACATGGTGCTTAGTCAAAACAGATGAAGATGCTGCAATGCACCAGCTCGGCACGGACAGTTACATTGATCTGGATTTTGAACCATGTAGGTCTGGTGAGCCTTGTCTAATTTAAAAAACAAAAAGAGTTTGTCAAAAGCAAAAGCAGAACTACTGGGTTCAACAATGCAAGTATGGTGTTTGCTGTCAGCAGGTATCAGGGCAACTGGAATCCATCAATGCTGGCCTAAAATTGTTGGACACTGCAACGAGATGCAATGGACACCAAAGTACAAAAGAAAATCAGCAGCAAAACACATTTTTTGAAAAGCATTGTTGTCTAGTGAATTATTTGTAATACATCAAAAAGATGTAATATTAATCCCATTGATTTCATTGCTTTAAAAGACACACTGTCATTAAAAATGTAATTAGGATGATTGCTCATTCATTCTGTTGACCCTCAGGTAAATACTCAGAAATGAGTGCATACAGTCACATGAGTGAACAGATTAAATTAGCAGCGGAACAAATTACATTTTGAATGATATTTTTTAAGTTTTGCAGGTGGTGACCACAGACCACTACTCAATTCCTATGCTTCCTGGCTGATGTTTTGGTCACTTTTGAATGCTGGCGGTGCTTTCACTCTAGTGGTAGCATGAGAGGGAGTCTACAAAGCCTGACTGCCGTTAGGTAACGAGATGAAATCCTCAGACACCTTGTGAGACCATATACTGGTGTGGTTGGCCCTGGGTTCCTCCTAATGCATTGGTGTACACTAGGTTTAATGTTGAATTTTTGATATTAAAACTAATCATACAACCTCTGCCGACATGCAATATGAAACAGAGCTTTAATAGTTGCACTCAAGGGGGTAGGCTTATACCCGGAAGTTGAATCAGCCCTGGGTGGATTCTGAGGCGACTTGGCTATCACCTTAAGTTAGCATTGCATTCATTTTAGGGGTCACTTTGAGAGCAAATACATTTATATCAGAAGCGTTTAAAGACTCTATTTGATCTACATCATCATGCTCAGCTAGAGGCTGCGCAGTACGCTCGGCCATCACCGAAAAAGTGCTTCTAATTGACTTCACTTTCTCTCCATAGGAATGAATTACAAGGTGTCATCCATCTTGTATACTGTCATTGGTTGCACTGTGTAGAATTTCGCGGAAGGAAGCAAAACTAATTTTGCTTTCTGTGACCATATTCCAAAAGCTGTAGAAGCCATGTTGATCATGGTAATTAAAAAAATGTTGTACATGTATTTTCACATTTGAACAGGAATTGTTATGGGGATATGACGAGTTCTGCTTCCACAGTTTTGTCAAGGTGCTCGTGCTGGTCGTCTTACTCCTCATTTATGAAACAGGTTTAGAGATATTTGCAATTTGGTTGGCTAAAATGACAATATTTTGGTATCTGCACGTAGTGTATCGAGTCCCAACATCCAAATAAGATCATCAACAAAATAAAAACAATTTTTACATTACCTCAACATACAAATATTATCGCAGATTTATACATGCTAGCCAGCCACAGGTTTTAAGTAATCCCACTGCGTGCTTCACAGACACAGCTTGGAGGAGTGCATAGAATGAAAAACAAATAAATGGGATAAGTTTGTAAAGCATGCTTTATTTAAAAATAACAATCTTTAACATAACATTTGTGTGTAGACAACAGCTTTGGAACCTTTATGCTGAATTGTTTGTTTAAGGTATTTTTCTATGTTTGGCAGAATTTCAGGTTCAAATACTGTTTAAATTTTTTGTAATCAAATGTTTATATTTCTTACATTTAGGATACAGTACAGCAGGGCCGGAGTGGGAAACATTTTCAGCCCGGGAGTTTCATGTTGCACCAGCCCATTTTGTGAAGGAGTAAATAGTAACTGCAAATAATCTAATCGCTTTTGTTATTTCCTACTGTACATATTTTATTTATTTAAGACAACTTAAATGTATATGCTAACACTTAAACAAATATCATCAGTAATTAGACGACTACAGTAAATACAGAGGGCTAGATTTATCAAGCTGTTTGCGACTGTTTCCAGGCGCTAATTGGTCGCAAAGACGGACGTAACCGATGCGTGCTATTTACAAACCAGGCGCACTTGGGTAAAATCGCAGATTGCCTGCCACATTAGCGACCACAGACAAGTTGCGCTTTTAATATGCGTTCGTGGGTGGGTCATGGGGAAAGTGGGAGTTCCA
>JACXGM010008890.1:0-28306 GCA_016801145.1 Umbra pygmaea | reverse complement strand
TGAACAAGGTGGTTATACCACGGCTAGTCACACTATAGAATTTGCGTACACGAAGTCAGACCAGACGTGAGATTTCATCGCAGCCTACGATCACGTTCAAATTGATAAATCCCTTGCTTTGCGTAAGAATCGCCGTACGCCCGTCGTACGCCTGTTTTAGGTCGTACGCACGTTTCATAAATGAGGGCCACTGTGTTTTCAATTTAAAATGAGTATATACATAGGTTATTACTATTACCCAATTAAGATTAGGTTGGTAATGTTGAAGAGAACACTAGCTGTAGCTTGAAAATATATATTTTTAAAGAGAAGAAGAAATAATGCCCAAGATAGCTTTTTTTGCACAACATAGCTATATATAATAAATGTACTATGTCTTTGTTTATCTGTTCTACATATGAAAGCAACCACAGGTGACACTTGAAATGAAGAGACAGAGAAAAAGATTGAGGCTGCTGTGACGGTGGTGGTAGAGACCAAGGCAGAGACTGACCGGTGCAGATATGTAACTGTGCACAATAGAGTACAAGTTCACAATATTATTATATGCAAATTAGTTTATTCAATTGATTTTGATCTTTATAATAATAATTATAATAATAATTAACCTTTATATAGCACCTTTCATACAGGGAATGCAGCTCAAAGTGCTTTACAGCAATATAAGTCAAATAAAATGAAATACAGTTGTATGAAAAAGTTTAGGCACCCCTGACAATTTCTATGATTTTCATTTATAGATATTTGGGTGTTTGAATCAGCAATTTCATTTTGATCTATCAAATAACTAAAGGACACAGTACCATTTCAGTAGTGAAATGAGGTTCATTGGATTAACAGTAAATGTGCAATATGCATCAAAATGAAATAAAACAGGTGCATAAATTCGGGCACCCTTGTAATTTTGTTGATTTGAATACCTGTAACTACCTAGCACTGATTAAATGGAACACACAATTCGTTTGGTGAGCTCATTAAGCCTTGAACTTCATAGACAGGTGCATCCAATCATGAGAAAAGGTATTTAAGGTGGCCAATTGCAAGTTGTTGTTCTCTTTGATTCCCCTCTGAAGAGTGGCAACATGGGGGCCTCAAAACAACTCTCAAATGACCTGAAAACAAAGATTGTTCAACATTATGGTTTAGGGGAAGGCTACAAAATCTATCACAGAGAGTTAAGCTGTCAGTGTCCACTCTGAGAAACATAACGAAGGAAATGGAAGACCTAAGGCACAGTTCTTGTTAAGGCCAGAATGGGCAGGCCAAGTAAAGTATTGCAGAGGTGAAGGATGGTGAGAACGGTCAAAAACAGCCCACAGACCACCTCCAAAGACCTACAACATAATCTTGTTGCAGATGGTGTCACTGTGCATCGTTCAACAATTCAGTGCACTTTGGACAAGGAGAAGCTGTACGGGAGAGTAATGAGGAAGAAGCCTTTTCTGCACACACGCCACAAACAGTCGCTTGAGGTATGCAAACCACATTTAGACAAGCCAGCTTCATTTTGGTAGAAGGCGCAGTGGACTGATGAAACAAAGATGGGGTCATTTGGTCATAGCAAGGGCCGTTATGCATGGCGGCAGAAGAACACAGCATTCCAAGACAAACGCTACCCACAGTAATATTTGGTGGAGGATCCATCACCCTGTGGGGCTGTGTGGCCAGTGCCGGTACTGGGAATCTTGTTAAATTCAAGGGCCACATGGATTCCACTTCATCAGCAGATACAGTACATGAGAATAATGTAGAGGAATCAGTTACAATGTTGAAGTTATGCTGGGTCTGGATATTTCAACAAGACAACGATCCAAAACACCGCTCAAAATCTTATCTGGCATTTATGCAGAGGAACAAGTACAATGTAATGAAAATCTGTGGGGTGATTTGAAGCGGGCTGTCCATGGTCAGCAACCATCAAACCTAACTGAACTGGAGGTGTTTTGCTAGGAGGAATGGTCCAAAATACCTTCATTCTGAATCCAGACACTCATTACAGGCTATAGGAAGCATCTAGAGGCTGTTATTTCTGCTAAAGGAGGCTCAACTAAATATTATATACTGTTGGGGTGCCCAAATATATGCACCTGTCTAATTTCATTTTGATGCATATTGCATCTGTTCATCCAATAAACCTAATTTCACTACCGAAATATTACTGTGTCCTTCAGTGCTGATCCAAACACCCAATTATTTATAAATTAAAATTATGAAAATTGTCAGGGATGCCTAAATTTTTGCATATTACTGTATGCTTAAGAAATCATTATTAAGAATGAATTTGCTTGAGTAAATGGCTCCTGAAATATAGTGTGATCTTTATTAGTCATAACGAAAAGATAAACAGTGTGATTTAACAAAGAGCACAGAAATGTGTCCAGTTACATGTCTATTGAATCGATAAAACAGATTCTGCCACTCAAAACAAATCTATTGAAATGGAATATGGCCCAGTCAAAGGACATTTTATATGACATTAGGTGAAGTGATGTTATGTATCATAAGGCTAGAAAATTATATAGTATAAAAACCTTTTTCAAGTTTTGGGCTTCTGTCAATATACTGTATAGTCAGATCCTAAACTAGAGTTACATTAACGCGAGGATACCATAGAGAAAACCTCTGCTCTCGGAATGAAAAACATTGCTGTCTCAGATTTGCCAAAAAACACCTAAATGTTCCACAACACTTCTAGAAATATGTTCAATGGACAGATGACAAAAATGCAACTTTTAGGCAGATGGGCTATGTTGGGACAAGAAAAGAAATACTGCAACATCAAAATCTCAGTCCAACCTGGAGCATGGTCTGCAATCATTAAGGGAACAATGGATTCAGAAATGTATCTAGAATTAAAGATTCCAAAAGTAAGTATCAGGGTAAACGTCTGTCATCTGAAGCTTAAAAATAGTTGGGTCATGCAGTCTGACAATCATCCTAAACACAAAAGAAAATCGGTAACAGAATGGCTTATACAGAATGAAGTTTTCATCTTTCAATGGCCAATGGTCCAGCATAAATCCTAACCGTAGTGCAGGCCAGATCAGCAACTTCAAATGTTTGCTTGAGGTTTTTACTGCAAAAAGAGATTCCATTTATAAAAAAAATCATGCAACACATACAGTCAGGTCCATAAATATTTAGAAATTGACTAATATAATTATTTTATCAATATTTTAGCTGTCTACTACAGCATATTTGAGTTGAAATTGAATATGAATATGAGTTTTAATTTGAGCGTTACATCCAAATTAGATAAACAAATTGAAGGTGGTAAATTCTTAAAAAGAAAGCATGCACTGGTGAGCTCAGGAACACCAATAGGCCCACAAAATCTGTGGTGGATACAGAAGAATACTTTCCCTGGAAAGGAAAACCCATTACAACAGTTGGACAGATCAAGTACACCCTCCAGGAGGTAGGCATGTCTGTTTCAAAGCCAACAATCAAGAGAAGATTTTACCAGATTAAACAGGGTTTACTACAAGATGTAAACACTTGGTAAGTCTCAAAAACAGGATGACCAGATTAGAGTTTGCCAAAAAACTGTAAAGTTATTGAACAACATCCTATGGACAGATGAAACAAAGATAAACATGTACCAGAATGATGGGAAGAGAATGATCTGAGGCATACAAACTCATCTGGGAACCATGGTGTTATGGAATAGCATGTTTGGCTGCCTATTGAACCAATTCCCTCATAAGCAGATAAACAAGTATGATGAATATTTCCACAGTTCATACAATAACTTTGGCAAAACCCTTAAATTAAAGATGAAAGTCTATACTTAAAAACATCATGGTGGCATACAGAGCTGTGTTCTGTGTGTTTGAACGATGAGTTCAATAAAGACAAGTAATAGTACACATTTGAATTTCTTTTTGTTAGAACACACTTTAATTTTCTATTGTTAAGACTGAGATGAAGATCAGACTATATATTTTGGAGCCATTTATGCAGGAAATACATAACGGTTCATAATCTATTCCTCACAACTGTAAGCTATGAGTGGCTGAGGGCTTTTACTAATTTTGCCATCACCAAATGTAAAGACAGTATAGCCCACCTGGTTCTAACATGGAAAATTTGTCCTGATCTTGGCCACTGCCTGACTGTGCTAAATAGGGTAGACAAGTGTAAATAATAAGTCACATTTTGATCTTTAAACATTAAACAGACAAGATCAAGACAAAGCATATAATGAAGAACACTGGCTAATGACAAGTATAAACAAGGCTTTAATCACATGTAATGTACTATGAATACATTTGCAAATAACTGATTTGTGATATACAGTGAGGGAAACAAATCATTTGAGCCCCTGCTGATTTTGTACATTTGCCCACTGACAAAGAAATGATCAGATTATCATTTTTATATTAGGTTTATTTGAACAGTGAGAGACAGAATAACAACTAAAATCTAGAAAAATGCATTTTAAATAAGTTAATTATTGATTTACAGTACAATGGGTGAAATAAGTATTTGATCACCTCTCAATCAGCAAGATTTCTGGCTCCCAGGTGCCTCTTATACAGGTAACAAGCTGACATTAGGAGCACTCCCTGGGGGGCCATGTACCATCAAATCTTGGGTGAGAACATCCTTCCCTCAGCCAGGGCATTGAAAATGAGTCATGGTTGGGTATTCCAGCATGACAAAGACCCAAAACACACAGCCAAGTCAACAAAGTAGTTGCTCAAGAAGAACTACATTAGGGTCCTGGAGTGGCCTAGCCAGTCTCCAGAACTTAATCCCATAGAAAATCTGTGGAGGGAGCTGAAGGTTCGAGGATTTGCAAAGAGGAGTGGGACGAAATCCCTCCTGAGATGTGTGCAAACTTGGTGGCCAACTACATGAAAAGTCTGACCTCTGTGATTGCCAACAAGGGTTTTGCCACCAAGTACTAAGTCATGTTTTGCCAAGGGGTCAAAAACATTTCACTCAAATGAATTTATAAGTTTTTTTAAAGCGTTTTTGTTGTTATTCTGTCGCTTACTGTTGAAATAAACCTACCATTAAAATTATTGACTGACCATTTGTTTCTCAGTGGGCAAACATACAAAATCAGCAGGGGATCAAAAAAATATTCCTTCACTGTAGTGCTTAGGTAGTGTCTGTGATAAGCCTTTACAATGTCTTAGTCTGTGGAACTAAGAAAACAAAATAAATATTTATGCTTAATTAAACATATATTTGCAAAATCTTCTTGCTTGCTTTTTAAGGCCTGGCAACCATACCCAAGTGATTATAATGTGAATGATTCAATACCCTGTACTTCAATGTTGTATTCAACTGTCTTGAATGTGTCACTCATCATCTGTGGCCTGATAGAAAAACCTGATTATAAGTTTGTGTAACAACTTAAAACGTACTGTGGTTCTTAAGAAGCCTGTAGTTATATGTTTGATTTTCTTTTAAAAACAGAGTAAATATTGACATAATTGGTTTGCGATCTAATAAGAGTGATATCATCCAAAGTATCTCAGGAAAAAAGAAACATTCGGTTTCATCAAACACATCAGGGAAAAATATACTGTCATACCTCTGCCATTGCATGCATAGTGTGCAGATCAGTGCCCATTGATTATTAAAAATAGTGTTTATTTATAGAAACACTGTTAGAACACTGCATTTTGCCCGAACCTTCACAATAAAAGTACACTAGCTGTGCATGTTACTTGTAAGCTAATGTGAACATGAGAAAACGCAATAGCAATATCATACTATTCAGTATTCAAGGTACTTTTCCGCAATATTAAAACTTTTAAATACTACATGGTATGGTGCACTTCTTGTGGCGCAATGTGTGATACAATACTGGTAGCAGGCCACTGATTTCTTGTTCTATAACCTTTAGATTGTAATAATTATGTGACTGCAGAACATTACCTGGAAATTACATTTTGATACTCAAAATATTTGTTGGCATCATGATAAGCTACAAAAAACATCTTAGATACCAGTAAGAGAACTATATGAATGCCGGTCAATTATATTTTCTTACATCTGAAACACTTAAAAAAGAACTTGCTTTGTCATGTGTAATAAATAAGAAAATACGAAGCGTGTTACAATATTTCTAACTAATGTATGTTCAAGATATCCAGAAAATGGGAATAAAAGCGATGTCTTATTAAGAAGTTACTTTGTACTAATCTTACAGTATAATGTATGGCCCACCAAATGAAAGGATTTATTGTAAGACTAAAACCCTCCAAATACAAGTAGATTAAGGAAACATTTGATTTTAGTATGCGCTTGTTGGTTTATACAGTAGTACTTAGGTGTGTAACATGTCTATAAAAATAGTATTTTTTTTGTCTAAGAATATTTTGCGATACTGTGTTGTTATAAATGGCTTTTATTGTCTAATTAAAGCCATGCTTCCTTAGCCTGGGAGAACCCCAACGGACTTCCGGCAAACTTAGATTTAGAAGGGTCTGGTGTTAACCAGGCTAATGCTTCCTATATCCTCAAGCGCACAGCTGAAAGTATCATCATTCGTCCAGTGGCAGACGGCGTCATTGAGGGACCACTTCCTTCAGCGAGGCCATGGCAGCGTGAATGCGCACATGAAGTCTGTTCTCAAAGTCATAGCCGGCATAATCCTCCTGAGTGACAGAGAATACCCATGGTGAGTTCCCAACAATGTACTATTTCATGAAAAAGTTGGTTTGTGTCATATGTACTGACTTAAAACACGAGATTAATTCCCAAACTACAATATTCACATTGCTTCTTTTTTTCTTTTACCTTCGCTTGAAGCAGAAATGCTCTCCCTTTTCCCACCGTCTGGATAGAAACACAAAGAAATCTCATCAGTTTACTGAGATAAATCCCTTAATGAAGACACAAATACACCCATTAACCATGTCAGAGTGAATATATCCCCACCTCTGGCTGGGTGAGCAGGACACATCCTAGCTCATAGCATGAGTATGGCTGCACATAAGAATTGTTCTGTCGACCAAACTCATCTCTGGCTGCCAGCTGAAACGACTAAATCAGGAGAAAGAAACAAGGAAAATATAATGATACATTTCAGCGCATTTAATATTGAATTACAAACATGTTATGTTTAAATGTAGATACTGGTATAAGATCATATAAAATAAATGCGAAAGTGATCAGGTACATATTAGGAAAATTACTTGGATAGCGTCTTTAATATTTCCATGACATTTCTGGATAGAACCTAGAAGGAGGTACTTCAGACCCCTGTGTGAGGCATCATTCACAAGCTGTAACACTAAAAAGAGAAAGACAGGACAGAATTGGTCAAAAACGTCTGTAAGTGCAGTGTTTGATAAACTCCTATTGGTATACAGTATGTAACTAACATGCATTCTTTAATCTTGAACATGTAGAGCCATCATCACCAAATCTGGACCTCAAAGCCAGTTCCACTCCATTGTTTTATTGCAACCTTCTAACCTGTGACATATTTAGGCCTGGTGCACCAGGTGGGTGCGATTAATGATGTCGAGCAGTGGTTCTCAACTCCGGTCCTGGGGACCCACTGCCCTGCATGTTGTAGATGTCTCATAGCTTCACCACTGAGGCTACCATGTATTTATGAGCATATAAGCTTGTCTCTGTGTCATTTGAAGTAGGTGTTGGAGCAGGGACACATCTAAAACATGCAGGGCAGTGGGTCCCCAGGATCGGAGTTGGAATCCACTGATGTAGAGCATGGGTCTTCAAACCTCTTCCTGGAGACTTTCCACAGATTTGTTGTAGTCCTGAACAGGCACATTTTGAATTAGTGTTGTCAGCTAGACATCAAGCCTTTAATGAATGAATCAGGTGTGACTGTTCAGGGATACAACAAAGCTGTGGAATATCTGGGGTTCCCCAGGAAGATGGTTGAAGACCTATGATAATTGGACCTATGGTTTAATCAGATCCAATGCAGAATGTAATTGTCAGTACCTGTCTAACCATGTGGGCGCTAACAGGATGTGGACTACGACAATGGACACATTAACAGCAGCTATAAACAGGGCTAAAGCAGCACATGCCCCTGTGATGCAACTTCCGCTCTTACCCTGATTCATGAGCTGCAGTTTAGAGGAGGAACAGTTGGGCAAAGCCTTCCACAGGTACAGGACCTCTATGATACCCAGAATGCAAAGCTCTCTGGTGGGGGACATTTTCCTCAGTCGCTCTGCCTGCATTAAGGTGGTGAGAAAGAGAGGATTCCTCGTTATTAGAATCACAAAGCGTGAGTGAAATATGACAAATACATTTACAGAAAAATGACCCACCCGCTTTAGAGCAAACTGCTCAATCTGATTGTTCTTCCTCTTGAACATTTTCTGGACATCTGTGAAGACAACCTTTGCACCATCCAAGTCCCCGGCAGCTCCTTGACAAACTTTTAATGTAAAAACATTTTTCATTTAATTTGTCCACAGGGGAAATATATAGCACCCTGGCTGTAAAGTTCAGACAACTTTAAAACAATTCAATTATAATGATCAATCAATAGTTCATTCCTGGACAAGCACTCTCACCTCCAGTCAGGTAAGCATAGTAACATTGTGACCATCGGGACTCGTTCTTCAGCCTCTCAAATGACCTGAACGCATCCTTGAAGCTCATCTCTATCATACTGCACCAGCCTGAAGTCAAGACAAACATGTACAAGAGATGGATGTACAGTCAGGACAGAAAATGGGATGAAATAAAAATGTAAAAAGTGCAAAATGTTAGTATTTTTAGTTGATAGAGGACTACAGACCTCTTGATATTAATTGGTGGGGCACCTCCCACAGAGAAATCTATAATATGGCCATATATGGAAATCTATTATATGGCCATACATATGAAAAATCTTAATATATATTTGAAAATGTATTACCATATATGTTAATACCATATATAAATTCAGAAATCTAATATATGGCCATGATGATGTTTCTACCATATATGCTGATATCTGACATATAAGTACACATACATATATGGCCATATATTAGATTTCCATATAGGATACATTTAAAAAAAAAATTACCAAATATTTCAGACATACATGTCATACCCCTACATATCATCATATGTACAGTACTGTGTATAACATCAATATTTCACACATAAGCATTCATTCTTGTTTAAATTTGTAGTCGAATTGTTAACTGACATAAGGCTGAGTTAATAGTGATCATATGAAACCTTTAATTATCACATAGTTGTTTGGCTCTTTTGTAAACCACACTGAAATCACCCAAATGGCCCAGATTACCAGTGTTATTCACTTCACCTTTCAGTGATCATAATGTTGTGGCTTATCGGTGTACACTCATTTCAAATTTGATGACTGCAACACACTCCAAAAATGTTGGGAGAGTCGACTGTTTACCACTGTGTAACATCACCTTTTCTTTCAATAACACCTATTAAGCATCTGGGCACTGAAGACACCAATTGGTTTAGTTTAACAAACATAATTTCTTCTTCAACTGTGCAACTGTCCAGGGCCTTCAATGTCTTATGTTGCACTAAAGGACTGCAGGCAGATCATGCTAGCACCTGCACTCTCTGCCATGGGCACTGACACTTTCCCTTACCATGACAGATGCTGGCCTTTGGACCTAACGTGAGAAAAGCTTGGATGATCCTTTTCATCTTTGGCTCGGAGAACACAATTTGAAATGTTGACTTGTCGGTCCACAAAACATGATTCCACTGCGCTACTGTCCATCTCAGATGAGACCGAGCCCAGAGAAGTAGGCGGTTCTTCTGGACAGTGTTGATGTATGGCTTCGGCTTTGCAGAGTAAAGTCTTAAAACTTGCATTTGTGGAAGCAGCGGCGAATGGTGTTTAGTGATAAAGATTGACCAGAGTATTCCTGAGCCCATGTCAGGATATCCAGTACAGACTCATTACGTTTTTTTAGATGGTAACGTCTGAGGGATCGGAGATCACACATATTCAGAAGTGGTTTTTGGCCTCGCCCTTTAAGCACTGAGATTTGACCAGACTCCATGAGTCTTTCTGATATTGTTCACTGTAGAAGGTGAAATGCCCAAAATCCTACCGATTTGTCTTTGGGGCATGTTGTTCTCAAACTGTTGGATTATTTGCTGACACATCTGTTGGTAGATTGGTGAGCCTTGACCCATCCTTGCTCTTGAAGGACTAGGCCTTTTTGGAGGCTCATATACCAGAGGTCACCAACCTCCTTATATACCAGAGGTCCTGGAGAGCTATCCCCCTGTAGGTTTTCACTCCAACTGCACATAATGTAGCTTCATTACTGAGTAAAAGTACTTTTCTGAGGACCTCTGAGTTAACAAGTTTTGGGATGACCAAAATTATCAGGTAAAGGATGTTTGAATCTTACCGGTGACCATGATTTATATTCTCTTAACTCTTTCTACTTTTTGATAGGTCAAAAGCTATTTCAATTGCTTTTGTTTGATTTGTTCATTGCAAAGAGCTGAAAGTCTGTACATTTTGACAATAAACCTGATTTGCAATGGAGATTGACTAATTTTGATTGCAACTATATTCAATGCGCATACAGGATGCTGTAGCTCCCTTGTCGAGACAAGGCGAAGTGTAGAAGGACTGGCTCACACACATTGCCTCACACATAGCCAAACAGAAAAGTTGTGGAAAGAAAAGAGGGTTGGATGTCAGGAGAATAATAATTCACATTGCCTTTTTACTTAATCCGGAAACTTGGAAAACACTAATACATGGGATTTGACTATCAGTGTGATAGTCAAATCCCATGTATTAGTGTTTTCCAAGTTTGCAAGAAATACAAATCTTGACTCAAAATAACAAGAAAACAAGATGCAAAATGTTGACATTCTAGTCAGGCTGGAGACCTGGCCAGTTTGCATAAACCTCCCTGTATGTAAAACTTTGTGGTTGTGCAGGCGTTGGAAACATCTGTGGACTGATTGTGACACACACTGGCGATCTATAGACCAGTAAATCATATCATAATGTGAACATAATAGTGGGAAAAACTAGACAACAACAATATATACGGGGGCAAAACTAATATTATGCCAAATCTTCCCAGGGGTCAACCGTGACATTGTATAATAATGTAAAGCAGTGGTTCTCAAACCTCTCCTCATGGGCCCCCAAATGTGACACAGTTTACCTGTAGCCCTGAACCATCAGATCATATTCACTAATAAACAACATGTTGATTAGTAGATAATAGGTTTTTATTCTTCTTTAGATAACTTACATGTATTCTTTAAATAAATGTTGCTAGTACTGGGTGAAATTCATAACACAGATTGTCTATAACAAGAGCCCTGGGGGAGGGGGTCCGCATGGTGTCACTACATTGCATGGAAATCTATATCATGATAGTCACGGGTTCAAGCCTGACTATGGGTTCTCTGACTTTACCCGGGCCTTCTACACAATGCAGTGCAAATTAGCATAGCGCTGCACGGGATTTGGGTTACATAAGTCAGATTATCTAGCCTGCCTCTTTGTGTCCAGATCGGGCACCTGTGGGTTCATTCGCAGAAATATATTCGGTGAACAGAATCATCCCGTGCATGATCTGACTAAAGGCTTCCATGTTGGATGAGCAGTGTGAAAAGAATCGGCGGCTAGGACAACATGTGGTTGGATGAACCACCATCCCACAAACATATAGAAAGAGTTGCGGAGCTGCCGAAAAGGTAGCATTAGAGGGAATTGGGGGGGGAATGGGGTAAAATAAAAAATTAAATAAAAAGAGACCTGGACCCATGGGCGTCGGAAGCACTTCTAATGTGGGGGGGGACAATCCGGTGGGGGTCGGGTTTCCTAACGGGGGTCCAAACAAATCATTTTTAAAAGTGAAGGGGATTCGTCCCCCTCTCATACAATGGCTCCCATGCCTGGAGAATGTCCCAGAACAAAGATTTTTGCTTCAAATTCTCAGTCTTCTAAAAAAAATCTAGTTTTAATTCTAGTGAGACAAAAACAAACTGTAATGTCAAAGACACACCGAAATGGCTTTCCAAGACTTGTTAGGTGTTCCTGAATGGTCCGTTCTCAATGTCCCCCATAGATGACATTGGAGAGGAATGGTCTGTGGCTGTGCGTTCGTTCATTCGTTTGTTTTCTTATTCACATATATATCACAGCTGTTTTTGCTGTACCTTTTTAGCCCCAAGTACCATAAAAACGTGTATTACTGTTGACAACCAACATTTTTATAATTACATTGATTAGTTCATTTATAACTTTGAATAATTACTAGTTTCAAACAACTGTGTATTCTACTGCTGAACAACTCTGTATAACTCATGAAGATCTAATCTCATCATTGGCACATAGTGTCAATTAATTATATGCAATTTATACATTCTCACTTTTTTGTTGTACAGTTCTGGTTAAACGTTCTGAGAATATCACAAGTATTGGTCTCCACAAAGTTTGCTGCTTCAGTGTTCTTAGATCCTTGTTTCATTAGTTACTATGGTATACAGAAGTATAATTACAAGCATTCCATAAGTGTCATAGGTTTTTATTGACAATTACATTAAGTTTATGCAAAGAGTCAATATTTGTAGTGTTGACCCTTCTATTTCAAGACCTCTGCAATCCACCCGGGCATGCTTTCAATTAACTTGGATGGACTGCATTTATATAGCACTTTCTAACCAATGGCCACCAAAGTGCCTCACATTCACTTATTCATACAGCGATGGTGGTGTCAGCCATGCAAGGCGCCAGCCAGCTCGTTGGGAGCAGCGGGGGTTAGGTGTCTTGCTCAATGACACCTCAACACTTGGTCAGGAGGACCCGGGGATCGAACCACCAACCGTCCATTTGCTAGAGAACCTACTTGACCCATTGAGCCACTGCCGCCCCTTCTGAGCCACATCCTGACTGATGGCAGCCCATTCTTGCATGATCAATGCTTGGAGTTTGTCAAAATTTGTGGGGTTTTGTTTGTCCACCTGCCTCTTGAGGATCGACTACAAGTTCTAGATGGGATAAAGGTCTGGGAAGTTTCCTGGCCATGGACCTAAAATGTTGATGTTTGGTTCCCAGAGCCACTTAGTTATCAATTTTGCCTCATGGCAAGGTGCTCCACCATGCTGGAAAAGGAATTGGTCATCACCAAACTGTTATTGGATGGTTGGGAGAAGTTGATCTCGGAAGATGTGTTGGTACCAGAGATGGGGACTCGGATTCGAGTTGCACTTAAGTCGCAAACACAGTGACTATCACAATTGAGACTCGTCCTCAAAAGACTTCAGACTCGACTCGGAATCGAGATGCGGGACTCGTGAACAATATTTATTTTTAGGAATCGTTATGAATGTTATTCCCCTCCCTGCATTTTAACCTACCTACATAACAGGAAAGGACTACGTAATATGTGTGGGTATCTGTTGTGCGCAGCCACAAGTGAGAGAACAACAAACAAGTCGACTGCACCAGCACCTGCTGTGCTATTCATCATAAGCTATGGCTTTAAAAACATCATACAACAATGCCCAAACAAAAGAAGCACTAGATGCAAAATATGTGGTATTAAGATATAGGATTCTGGCTCAACCACAGCTAATTTTACCAAGCACCTGAAAACGCACCCTGATAGGATAGCAAACATGTTTAGCTCAGCATTGGCCATCTAACATTAGCTTGCTTCTTGCTTTAGCTACGACCAAGGCATGGTAGGTTAACTCTAACTTTCGTTCGCTAGATGTTATGAAAAGATGAATGAGCGTTTGTTTGCTTGCCAATCTTGTGGTAGTTGATGAACGTAATCATTTACGTCCCACTGGCTGCCACCACGTTAATTATTCATGTTGGCTGCAAACAGGTTTATTGTTGATCATGTAACGTTTACTGTTTTAGTTAACGTTACACTGGGCTTGAGATTCTGGGGGATGTGTTGACTTACCGTAGTTTGTAAGGTGTCATTATTGTAGACGCAGTGCACATTACATGGTTGTGCTCCTGTATGTAAAAATAGGTTACAGTTATTATTGCTAATAATTTTAGAGTAACTCTCAGAACCTTGTGTTTTGCATTAATAGTGTTTTGCATTTTGCTACAATGTGACTTTTTGCAGTTTGCACTAATTGGGAGGATGTAAATTATGGTACAGTGAGGTATAATGTTTTCTGTAGTAAGTTCGTATGGCCCCACAGAGCCTGCACAATAGGAAGCAAGATCTGTCATTATGTTTCAGCAATAGACAAGCAATAGTACCTCAAAATTTAGTCTGAACTGTACTGTATAGTTCTGTACTGTATAAAGCAAAATACAGTTATTAACTTTAAAGTAAAATATTCCTGCATATTACAATAGCCTGTTTACACTGTTTATATACCAAACAACTAATCAAAGCTGATACTGTATACTAATAGATAAAGGAGTCATAATAACATATTACATGCTTTGAATTCCTTATACTGTATATAGCTACAGTATGTAGTGTTTTAAGCAGCTTGGATGGAACCCAGCAGGTAATACAACACTCATAACCACAAGAGAATTGAGACTTGACTTGGATTCTAGCTAAATGACTTGAGACTTGACTTGGACTCTAGCTCAGAGACTTGTGGTTGGTACCATTCTTTTATCATGGCTGTGTTCTTAGGCAAGGTAGCGCTCACCTTGTCTTCTCTGGACAAGGTGTTTTCCGGATGGCCCAGTCAATGGACTTTCCCCAGTCCTCAGCCGTCCAATCCCTGTACCTTTTGCAGAATATCAGTCTGGCCCTGATGTTTTTCCTGGAGAGAAGTGGCTTCTTTGCTGCCCTTCTTGACACCAGGCCTTCCTCCAAAAGTCTTTGCCTCACTGTGCGTGTAGATGCATTCACACCTGCCTGCTTCCATACCTGAGCAAGCTCTGCATTGGTGTTGCCCCGATTCCGCAGCTGAATCAACTTTAGGAGACGATCCTGGCGCTTTCTGGATATTCATGGGCGCCCTGATACCTTCACAACAGTTGAACCTCTCGCCTTGAAGTTCGATGTTCAATAAATGATTGATATAGGTGCAATCTTACTAGCAGCAATATCCTTGCCTGTTTCCTTGCAGGTAACCAAGGTTAACATAGGAAGAACAATGATTTCAAGCACCACCCTTCTTTTAAAGCTTCCAGTCTGTTATTCTAACTCAATCAACATGACAGAGTGATCTCCAGCCTTGTCCTCATCAACACTCTCCCCTGTGTTAATGAGACAATCACTGACATGATGGCAGCTGGTCTTTTTGTGGCAGGGCTGAAATGCAGTGGAAATGATTTTTTGGGGGATTAAGTTCAGTCTCATGGCAAAGAGGGACTTTGCAATTAATTGCAATTCATCTGATTACTCTTCATGACATGCTGAAGTATATGCAAATTGCCATCATCAACACTGAGGCAGCAAAATTTGTGAAAATTTGTATTTGTAAAATTCTCAAAACCTTTGACCACGACTATACACATGACAAAGATTTTATGTTCTATCACTTAAAAAATGTGGAATTGTGTAGACATGTAGGAAAAAATCCAAACTAATTAAATGCTATTGTAAGGCAGCAAAATGTAAAGTGTGTGACTGGGGAAGTGTAGGCATTCACTAGTGGCTGTATATGAGGGAAACATACCAATTTCATAGAGACACACATGCTGGATCTCTCTTTGGTCTGATGCAAGCTCTAATGCATCATGGAAGGACACCAGAGCACTGTTGATTTGACACTACAAATAGATCATATAAAGATAACATCACTTGCTGTAATAATAATAATAACGAAAATTCTTTACGGTTGTGCACAACATAACACTAAGCCTATCATGCTCACCTCTAACCTCTGAACCCGTCCTTTAAAGAAAATGAAGAGGGAGGAATTGGGGTAGACCAGAGCTTTCCTCTGCAGAATGGCCTTGGCTTCCTCCAGGCCTGCTTGAGTGTCAGAACCATCCAGAGCAAAGAAGGGCAGCACTACTGTGTGGTACCATAGGAGGGCCAACCTGGGCCGATCGGAGGAAAAAGCTAAAGGTAGGTTACTTTTGAAATGTAATCAGATCACAATGAGTTGTATTTGTGCATTGTAGATTGTTAACTAATAACTGTAAATGATTAGACCTAAAAAGTAACCTTGTATATACTTGCTATAACAAATGTTGTTTCTGACTCAGATATCTTTTTTCAACACTAGACATTCTAATAAACACGGTGTCACATCCAGCCCAGGGTGGGCTGGCATGGAAATATGAACTGAGAAATGGACTCCTCTTTATATGTGTGTTGTGTTTTTAGTGGGGATTTATATTGTATTTTGTGTTGGGTTACAATGGGGATGATTATTTCGTGTTCCAGTCCCTGTTCTACTGTTGCCTAGTCAGATTGATTGAGAGACCGGCCTAATTAGTAATTGCTTACAGCCGGTCTCCTTTCTTCCCTATTTAGTGCTCAGTAGAACAGAGAGTGGCGCAAGTCATTATTACAATGTCACTATGTGAGAGGGCTGTCCGGGAGCTACACTTGATTATGTAAGTTGTGAAAAGTGTTTTGTGGAAGTTTGGAAGTTTATGTGTTTGCTCTTTACTTGTAAGTTAGCTGTCAGCTTCCCATGCCGCTGTGAGAGCATGGTAATATATATGGTATCGAGGTGCACTCGCATTTACTTGTTCACCTGCAACTATACTAGGTTGTGAAAAGTGTGTGGTATGTGCTTGAGTTTATGCTTACGTTCTACATATATAAATATATTTGTTTTCAGTGTTTATGCCACTGTGAGAGCATAATGAGCTGTATACGTTAAGTATACTCTTTGTGCACTCGCTTCAACTGTTCACCTACAACTGCATTACATCATTACATGTATATTTTCCCAGATTGTCCATTAAGCAACCATCAACCATCTACCTGACTGGGTCTCCCTCTCTCTCTACACCACACCAAAAACATGACACATGGCTATGGTTATTGCTGTTCGTAAATATACTAGTCACAAAACTGACATTTACTTAATTAATTACTCAGTTCTCTAATATTAAACTATTGGATCATTTACAAAAGTCTGTACTTGATTTCAAGTAATTGCAATATGAATGAAATCAAAGGGCTATTATATACTAGAAAATTATATACTTGGAAATACAACAATAAAAATGACCATGTATGACACAGAAAGAACAAGTACAGTACTGTGCAAAGAGGTGAGAAAAAGACGTGTTGGAATCGCATCATTCATCATAATACAACATGTCAACCCACCAACATGTTTCTCTCTCTCTCGGAATAGATGAAATTCTCCTACTTACGTAGCTAACGGAGCCTTCATGTCCTTACTCTCGCTGGCATACATGAGGGAAGATAGACCTTGAAGACGGTTGCCAGGGAAGCCCAGCAAGTTGATAATCTTCAGCAGGTGTGGGGGTACCATGGAGATGCAGAGGTGAAAGAGGCCATAGCCAAAGCTGACAGAGCCCTTGAGTCGATCCAGGGCCTCTGCAGTGACAGCGCCCTCCACCGGAGCATTGTGATTGGCTTGGTCTGAGGAGAGGTCCTCCTCATGTGTGGAAGAGCGCCTCACACCAGTCTCCTGCAGCTGACTGATGTCACTGTGGCACTTGTTATACATCTTCCAGGCTTTACGGAGGATCCAGCCCCCTTTGATGTATGCTGTTAAAGGGAAAATACGAGAGGCAGTCGAGAACGTATGAACAGTCAAATCCAGCATGATTGATTCAAATTTTACTTATTTCTAAATCAGTACACAGGTATTAATCAGCTGACTTTGCAATCTGTGGTTTTGGCCATTGGTTGTAAATGTAGCGCTATCGGGCTAAAACGGGCCCTCAGATATTGTGTAACATGCAGGGTTTCCCGCAGCACTTTTCTGTCAAGGCGGCCGCCCAGACAAGACCAGATACCTGCCTTAACTGTGCAGTCTTCCCAAAAAATATGACATGTGATATGCGTCCGGCCAGCGCTAACTGGTGGTATTTCCATGTCATTGCGCTCTGTTAAGTGCGCAGCAATGGACAGTGAACGTCTTCACTGTTGCACATTTTGATCATGTTGTTTGGACAAATTGAACTCAACCGCCTTAACTATCCCATTTTCTGGGTGAAACCCTGGATATGTCATATTGTAACGATGTCCCTTGTGTTCATGTATATTGGGTTTGTTTTTTCATTGTTAGTTTTAACCAAGGGTTTTGGTTATTCATGTAGGATGTTTGTGTGTTGTGTTTTGTGTGATCCTTCATAGTTCTCAGTCCTGTGTCTAGTTATTCCTGTATCATTCCCCTGTTTTAGTATGTAGGATAAGCTTATTGTCTATTGGTGCCCTCTTGTGGTTTCTTGTTGTATGTGCAGTTCTATACCGGTCAGCCCAACTATTCCATGTATGTCTAGGTTCTCGTTATTGTCTACAGCTGTTGTCTATTATCACTTGTCCCATCAGTATATACACTCACCTAAAGGATTATTAGGAACACCCGTTCAATTTCTCCTTAATGCAAGGATCTACTCAACCAATTACATGGCAGTTGCTTCAATGCATTTAGGGGTGTGGTCCTGGTCAAGAATAACTCCTGAACTCCAAACTGAATGTCAGAATGGGAAAGAAAGGTGATTTAAGCAATTTTGAGCGTGGCGTGGTTGTTGGTGCCAGACAGGCCGGTCTAAGTATTACACAATCTGCTCAGTTTCTAGGATTTTCACGCACAACCATTTCTAGGGTTTACAAAGAATGGTGTGAAAAGGGAAAAACATCCAGTATGCGGCAGTCCTGTGGGCGAAAATGCGTTGTTGATGCTAGAGGTCAGAGGAGAATGGGCCGACTGCTTCAAGCTGATAGAAGGGCAACTTTGACTGAAATAACCACTAATTACAACCGAGATATGCAGCAAAGCATTTGTGACGTCACAACATGCACAACCTTGAGGCGGATGAGCTACAACAGCAGAAGACCCCACCAGGTACCACACATCTCCACTACAAATAGGAAAAAGAGGCTACAATTTACAAGAGCACACCAAAATTGGACAGTTGAAGACTGGAAAAATGTTGCCTGGTCTGATTAGTCTCAATTTCTGTTGAGACATTTAGATGGTAGAGTCAGAATTTGGCATAAACAGAATGAGAACATGGATCCATCATGCCTTGTGCATCACCCTGCCACTGTGCAGGCTGGTGGTGGTGGTGTAATGGTTTGTGGGATATTTTCTTGGCACACTTTAGGTCCCTTAGTGCCAATTGGTTATCGTTTAAATGCCATGGCCTACCTGAGCATTGTTTCTGACCATGTCCATCCCTTTATGGCCACCATGTACCCATCCTCTGACAGCTACTTCCAGCAGGATAATGCACCATGTCACAAAGCTCAAATCATTTCAAATTGTTTTTTTTTAACATGACAATGAGTTCACTGTACTAAAATGGCCCCCACAGTCACCAGATCTCAACCCAATAGAGCATAATTTTGTTTTAGTGCAAATACCAGTTCTGTAGTCCAGTGCATGAGTATATAAGTTTCAAGATTGCAAGAATTTGATTGTGAGACTTTTGAGTAATAGTAGAGCTAAAGTATAGTGTTTGTTGTTTTTCGAGTTTAAAGTCTGTAGAGTTAGGTATTACTTTTGGAGTTTTGCTCCTGGTGTCTTCATTCAAGTATAAGTCGTTCGTAAATAAACTTCAGTCATATTTGGAAAATTGCATGTGTCTCCTGCCAACTATTTCATCCACACAACGTGACACATATACTGTACTTCTGCTATATCCAATGATTTGTGCCCCATGTCATAACAAAACAGTCATTTTAAACTTGGAATTTAATGGCTAACTGAGGTATGGCAGTAATTCTAATCAAATATTATATACAGCTGTCCATATAAGGTTTCAAATATTATTTTGTAAATTGCTCAATTCACAAACTGCATCTTAAATAGAAAATATTGAAAATGTACTGAACAATTCGATTAAGAAATGTATTATCATCAAGAAATCTACAGTAACAATTTAAGGATTTTGGATTTCCAGATTATACATTACCTGAGAGCTCTTGCTTGACAAAAGAGAGCACCGCAAGGTAAACCTGGCAGTCAGCTACAATGATCTGCCGCTGCAGGCGGTCCACCAATTCCACCCCTGACCTCTGGGACTCCAACTGATGGAAACACAAAGCAGTCTGTTGTAATCTGATCAACTCTCAGCAAAACCATAAGCCAGTCCAGCAGTGCAGTGAAGAAGCTCACTCTGGTGATCATTTCTTAATTTTAGTTGGGTTCAAATGGGTTTGAAGTGGTCTTATTGTTGTAATTGTCACTAATCAAATAGACACAATTCATGAAAGATACATAGTTTCATCAGCAACAATGTGATATGGAATAACTAGCAGAACTTAAGACAGAACAGTGGGTGCTGCAGGAGCAGTGAGATGGGAAGAACTAATAATACATGGTCCCTATGAATGCAACATCGCTGTCTGTCTCTGAGTCAGTAATCAGTCATCCACTCACACTCTTCTTGATCTTGTTCCGGATTGTCTCTATGACGCCAGCATTGTCACTTTCACACAGCTTCTCCGTTGTCCTCAGGTCGTCAGATGCTGTCTGCATCTTCTCTTCCTCAAAAGTCATCATGGCATTCTGCAACACAATAAGCACACATCAACAAACACAGGTGAGCTGTGGGAGTGAAAACACTTGTACAAATAATTTAATAAAGTGCATTCCATAAATACTTGGACAGTGATACAAATTCTGTTATTTTGCTTGAATTTGCATATAGAGTCAATTACTGATAAATATACCAAAAAATGTGACAACGCTAATTCAAGCTGGCCATCGTGATGGACATAAATCAGAGACACAATCAGAAGGAGAAGGTGAGTCACACACTGTACCACACAATGTCCCTAAATACCCGCGATTTAAAATAGTAGTGGGCAGAAGGGCATCTCTGAACGCAAAACATGACACATCTTGAAGCGGATGGACAGAAAAAGCAAAGACCACAACAGGAAAGTGAGGCTAAAATGTCATCATGATCCCTAACACTGGACGATTGAAGACTGGAAAACATTGCATGGTGTGACAAATCTTTATTTCTGTTGCAACAAGCAGATGGTTAGACGAAAGCAGACCGGAAGATGTGCTAGCTCGCGCATCATGTCTGACACAACGTGGCCCAACAGGGAAAAAACATATACACAGGGTGAAGTACATTCACAAAACAGAAAATGTGTTCTGCCTACTCGCAGATGATTTAGATGAGACATAGAATTATTATTACAGATCTACACAATTCACGTGGATAAGCTATTTTAAAATAAAAAGGACCTATTTTGAAGTAAAAAGGCAAATTTTGCTGAAAGAATTGAATTTATATGTATCATCTCATTTTCAAGGGGGTCCTGCACATATATGTACAGACACAGAGGTTAACCACACAGTACATATACAAAAAAGACACAGACACAGACATATATACAAAACAATAACTCGCTTACCTGCCCTTCCCCCCACAATTAATATAGCACTCATATTAAAGTATATTGACAAATAATCAGCCGAATGCATTAAACAACTAATGTGTCATTTATCAATATGCCTTATGACAAAATGTAACATGCAGGATAAAGTCACATCTCACATACAAATGTGACATGTTTGCACCCCTGATTACTGCAGCAGAGAGTGAGCGTTTCCACTTTGTGAAAAAAAGATATATCAATTACAGTGGGGCAAAAAAGTATTTAGTCAGCCACCAATTGTGCAAGTTCTCCATCTTAAAAAGATGAGAGAGGCCTGTAATTTACATCATAGGTACACTTCAACTATGAGAGACCAAATGAGAAGAAGAAATTCAGAAAATCACATTGTAGGATTTTTAATGAATTTATTGATAAAGTATGGTAGAAAATAAGTATTTGGTCACCTACAAACAAGCAAGATTTCTGGCTCTCACAGACCTGTAACTTCTTCTTTAAGAGGCTCCTCTGTCCTCCACCCGTTACCTGTATTAATAGCACCTGTTTGAACTTGTTATCAGTATAAAAGAAGCCTGTCCACAACCTCAAACAGTCACACTCCAAACTCCACTATGGCCAAGACCAAAGAGCTGTCAAAGGACAGCAGAAACAAAATTGTAGACCTGCACCAGGCTGAGAAGACTGAATCTGCAATAGGTAAGCAGCTTGGTGTGAAGAAATCAACTTTGGGAGCAATAATAAGAAAATGGAAGACATACAAGACCACTGATAATCTCCCTCGATCTGGGGCTCCTCGCAAGATCTCACCCGTGCGGTCAAAATGATCACAAGAACGGTGAGCTAGCACGGGGACCTAGTGAATGACCTGCAGAGAGCTGGGACCAAAGTAACAAAGACTACCATCAGTAACACACTACGCCGCCAGGGACTCAAATCCTGCAGTGCCAGACGTGTACCCCTGCTTATGCCAGTACTTGTCCAGGCCCGTCTGAGGTTTGCTAGAGAGCATTTGGATGATCCAGAAGAGGATTGGGAGAATGTCATATGGTCAGATGAAACCAAAATGGAACGTTTTGGTAAAAACGCAACTCGTCATGTTTGGAGGAGAAAGAATGCTGAGTTGAATCCAAAGAACACCATACCTACTGTGAAGCATGGGGGTGGAAACATCATGCTTTGGGCCTGTTTTTCTGCAAATAAACCAGGACGTCTGATCCGTGTAAAAGAAAGAATGAATGGAGCCATGTATTTTGAGATTTTGAGTGAAAACCTCCTTCCATCAGCAAGGGCATTGAAGAAGAAATGTGGCTGGGTTTTTCAGCATGACAATGATCCCAAAAACACTGCCCGGGCAAGGAAGGAGTGGCTTCGTAAGAAGCATTTCAAGGTCCTGGAGTGGCCTAGCCAGTCACCAGGGGCCTCATTTATAAACGTGGCATACACACAAAAGAAGACGCTTGAAGACATTGAGTGAAGTTGCTTTTTTTCGTTTTCCTCACTACTGTGTATGCCATGATTTCTCAATCAATGAATATTAATTTCGGGGCGTTTCACTGACTATTTATGAACAATTATGGGCGTGACATGTATCCGCAAAAGCTGCACCACATATTAGAGTTGATTGTGATTTATAAAGGGAAAACAGCGTATGACGTACTTGTGCACAGTTTTATAAATCTGAATATTTCTTTACGTACGCACATCCTATATTTCGTCCGTACGCCACTTCTGACGCAAATCCACCGCAAAGTTTTATAAATGAGGCCCCAGATCTCAACCCCATAGAAAATCTTTGGAGGGAGTTGAAAGTCTCTGTTGCCCAGCAACATCCCCGCTCTAGAGGAGATCTGCATGGAGGAATGGGCCAAATACCACGATAGCATAGAGCTATACCTGCTACCCAATGAATATAGGGATGGTAGAAGAAGCGTATAGCCCCTTTGGAGGGGCCATGGGCCAGCTGCCCCCCCCCCAAAATAATGGCCAGGGAAACTGGATGGTGAGACAGACAGACACAAAGGCTTCAGTGGTGAAAACAGTGTTTTTTTATCACAAAAACACTTTTACAAACAAAACTGCCTCGAGGGGCAAAACAGGATGTTATTAGTACTTATGTTAAACACGCATGCACAGACTGACAGTAGGTTCAACAGTTGTTGAAAACCTTCTGAAGACTTACAGAAAATGTTTGACCTCTGTCATTGCCAACAAAGGGTATATAACAAAGTATTGAGATGAACTTTTATTATTGACCAAATACTTATTTTCCACCATCATTTACCAATAAATTATTAAAAAATCCTACAATGTGATTTTCTGGATTTTGTTTCTCATTTAGTCTCTCATAGTTGAAGTGTACCTATGATGAAAATTACAGGCCTCTCATCTTTTTGAGTGGGAGAACGTGCACAATTGGTGGCTGACTAAATACTTTTTGCCCCACTTTATGGATAGATAAGGATTAGGGGAAATCGAAAAAAGTGGGCATATGATGTAATTCATCCCACAAAATCAGTCTAGACACCTCACCTACAGTAACACCTCACCTAACCGGCAGTTCCGTATATAGTACCTTTTATGAATGTAATGTGGCATACCAACATTGTGCCCTATGGTACTTCGCTTGCATTATTGTGGTGATGTCAGAAGACAGAATGTCAACAAAGGGCATTATAAGCCAATAGGGAAGCCAACAAGGAGTCATTGCAAATCAGCAGTCAGGCATTCAACATTCAATGATGGGAAACTCACCAGGAAGCTGACAAAACTGGCCCCAAAGCTCATCAGTGGACTGTGGGTCCTAAAGAGAGAAGACAGAGTTAATGTGAAAACTCTCCAGAGTGAAAAAGCACTGGAAACAGTTGCTTCGGCCTCATACCAAACATAATTCCTTGTCTACATGAGGAATAGGTAGACTTTTTCTGTGTTTGAAGAAGATCTTGCTGGTTTGATTACTTTCTTTTGATTCTGTTAACCATGTTGAATGCTGTTGATTGTTAGTTACCAAATCAAAAGAGTAATAATTTACAATTGTTAACTTAAAAAAATATATATTATTTTAGACATTTAGCAGATGGTTTTATTCAGAGCGACTTACTGTTAGTGCATACATTATAATATGTGTATATGTATTATATGTATTATATATTTTTTTGTTTTTTTTTATTTAACCTTTATTTAACCAGGTAAGTTGACTAAGAACAATTTCTTATTTACAGCAACGACCTGGGAGCAATTAGGGTAAAGTGTCTTGCCCAAGGACACAACAACATTTGGCTCAGTCGGGAATCGAACTGGCAACCTTCTGACTACAAGTCTGACTCCCTACCCACTGAGCCATCTGCGCCCCAGATGGCTCAGTGTATGTATATAATACGTATATATATGTATATGTATATATATATGTGTATTATATTATATATTATATGTGTATTATATGTATATATAATATGTGTAACTAGGTGTAACAGTCACAAAAGGAAGCGAGTGCAATATAGTCAATCTATTTACATGTGTACTTGCATAGCGTTATACAAATGTTTCAGTGTAAAATGGTCTGCTGTAGCTCTTCACCAACAAGGCTATATACATTACTTTTTTATGTGCCAACTCATTTAAATCAACAATGTAGTCTACTTTTAAACTACTCTGTATAACTAAAAAAGATCTAAAGCCATTTCCCTGTGAACAGAAAAAGTGGGGGACCACATGTATACTAATACCTTGTTACTTTGTCTCACAATGTTTCTGTTATTATAGCTCGAATGTTTCTGTTATTATAGCTCAAATTTAGCTAAAAACCAGCAAGGACACGTATAACACCGTCTTCACTATTTCTACTTTCACTTTTTTTTTATAACTGTAGCAAATCATGAAACCAATTAACAATTGCATTCCCAATTTTCAACAAAAAGATGCAATAGTTTTTGAATGATTCATCATTGATTCCAAAAAAAGGAACCTTTGCTCAAACTGAGCCTCTTCACGCAAACTCAACAAAAACGATGCCACTTGACATTGACACTACTTTCTCTTTCAGGGGCCAGTTTACAAACGCTGTACATTCTGCAATTTTGTCATATATTTTACAAATACAAATAAGCTATTTATGTGGGTTATTGATTCACTACACTCTTTGTTTTCCAGTAGTGCCCAAACTGTCACATGAAACCAGTAACAAATGATATTGAATGAATATCACTATTCTCTGTAAAGCCAGGTTTGACAGTACGTTTTTGACTAGACTTCCTTTATTTATCTATTTCAATGGATTAGGCAACCATACAGTTGTAGCCCTGATTAGAATGACATACCACCTTTCAATGTTAGTCTTTCTTCTCAGTGAGGTCATTATCTAGCTCCATGTCCTTTGCATTTTATATAGCTCGGAAGTAAGGCAACATTTTTTGTCAATAATAGCCCTCTGAGAATGTTTTTGCTAGTACACACCTGCCAGTATGCTCTCTTTGGAATCTATTGTTATTCATTGAAATTAAATTATAACAAAAAATAATTAAGGGTTCTACCACAAAGTTGTGACTAAATAATTGAGCTTTTCCTCTGGATTAATATTCAAAGGAGGTGTGTTTGCTTAGGTTTGAAGAGAACCTTCAGATGGCCAGCTCTGCAGGAAAAGGACTGAGCAGCCCTTGGCTAGACTGGCAAGTTTTGAATGGCAGGTCCCTGTTCCAATGCTTTATATTAACGATGAGGGTATAGACAGTGGATACATGCAAATGAGCCACAAACTGTTTATTTTATTTTATTACAACGTAATGAAAGAATAAGTCCTATATTATGTATATAATAATTGTAACGAATGCGTTGCAGGGAACAGATGGGAGGCAATGTGAAGTTAAATAAATGATTGAATATTAACGGAACCAATACAACCTAAAATGACTACGAGGAGTCAAAAAGATTGACATGCATCTGACACACACACATACTGTACATCTACAATAAGACAATGACTGACAAAAGTACATCACAAACACAGGACCTTAAATACATGTACTGATGAATCAAGTGATACCGGCTGTGTATGGTTGTAGACGGAACAGACAATCCATTGGTTGGTGATGATGTCATTAAAATAAAACATAACATTAAACTGAGTTGGTGGGACTTGAGCCATGACACTAATATAAAGAGTTTGCTTTTACAATAAATAAATAGACTAAACCTTCACACTTCTGTGTACTATAATTCAATATTAAAGAACAAATATGTAATACTGACAGCCAGAAATTAAAATGGGTACTGCAGTTCAAATCCAAAATACCTGAGTCGTCTCCCTCTGCCCCCTCCTCCCCAGAATCAAAACTAACGTGAAAAACAAGATCAGCGCATCCATGACAAGCGAACCGTGTTTTACTACGTCTCTGGTCATGCAACCGTTTAGAAAAATGCAGAGGTTTAATAGGTTGGGTAGAATCTATCTCTGTTGATCTCGTTTGTTTGTTTGCAGCTTCCATAGCTGTAGCGTGCTGGGTTTGCGTTTTTACCGGTATGCCTGGCAACCCGGTCGTGCTGTCAAAATGGGCAGTTGATAACAACACACAGGAACGTCACGGAACGTAAATAAAAAAAAATACTGACATTAGCATTGCTGTCAGATAAGATTTCATCTTAACATGTTTCCTTAATATCTGATGAGGCACTGGGGTCATTTTTTGATTTATTACAGTACATATATCACATATTGCACCTTTAGAGCTATCCTTCTCCATTGTCAAATGGTTTCAATGTTGATCATTTAAGGAAACATTTTCCAAAGGTGTAAATCCTTGCTACATTATTCCAAAGGTGTAAATCCTTGCTACATTATTTCAAATTGCTATAAATAAAACAGAAAAAAATATCATTCTTTACAGAGAGGAACATTCAGTTTGTTCCTCTGTCTCAGCATTATCAGCTGTTCAAGGAGGGAGAAGTCTTGATGAACCAAAAGGCTAAAATTAGACTGATAATCCCAGTTTCTCTTGTTGGCACTACCAGAGCTGGATTGATGTAATGCAGTGCACTATCCTTCCACTTCTGTCATCATTTCCAATCCAACTACTGTTGGCCAAGTTTTCTGTCTTTGGGTGAAAGGCAAAAATGAGGGATCCTTTCAAGGCTGAATTTGATTTTAAAGTCAATATCTGATTTCCATTGTACAGCATTTTACATAAACTCAGTTGCCTTTGTCTGCAGCTACAACAAACAAGCTTATTGTGAAAAAGAAAAGTACTGTACTGTATGCTTAGCATTGGACATGCTTTGTCTGGTACAAGTGGGGTGAAGGAAACAAATGTACCTTTGTGTTAGACTTTGACAGTGTTTTTGGGGTGGATTACCAATGGTTACTGCAATGCACATGGTGCTGAGCCTTGCACAGTCTTGTACAGGCATAAAAACCAGCTTATGGCTTCTAAAGAGTAAGCTAACATTTTTAAGTAAATACTTGGCGCTCCAATAGATATACACTCACCGGCCACTTCGTTAATGATTAGGTACACCCTTGGACACCCTTTTGCCTGCACATTATCCTGCTGGAAGAAGAACTGTGGTTTTTAACCCTCTCCTCGCGCCACATTCCACAGTTTAGCAGCTTAGCTGTAGCTCACCGGATTCAGTAATCAAGGGCCTGATCATTAGAAGATGAGTTGAATCAGGTGTGCTAGCTCAGTGACTACAGCTAAACTGTACAATGCCCGAGGAGAGGGTTGAAAACCACTGCATTAGAAGATGGGTACTCTGTGGTCATAAAGGGATGGCAACAATGGTCAGGTAGGCTGTGGCATTGAAACAATGCTCAGTTGGTACGAAGGGGCCCAAAGTGTGCCAAGAAAATATCCCCCACACCATTAGACCAAAGGAGGATAAAGCCATGCTTT
>JACXGM010008889.1:0-28290 GCA_016801145.1 Umbra pygmaea | reverse complement strand
TAGGTCTTCAGTAGCAATGCTGTTAAATGTCTTCATGAGCTTTGTACAGGGTCTGCTTGGAAAATGTATATTTGTTGTAGTAATGCTGGCTCTGATGGTTGTGATTTTGTTATTGAAGAAGGCTGCAAACTCCTTGCATTTAGTTTCAGATGCTTGACTTTTCCATTTTGGGGTAGGCACAGGGTTTAGTAGTTTGTCTGAAGCACTATTCATGGGCCACGGGGTCTGCCACCTGAGGTTTGAACATTACATTAAACTGAAACTAGCAAAAAATACATTGTCACCACTCATGAATTGCATTATAGTGACTCTGGCTCAGAAGGCTAAGGAAAATAAAAAAGGTGGCCTTAAAAGTCTTGTATGACTGATAAGGCGGCAGAATAATTGGATGGCTTCACAGTATGCTGCTGTGAGGGAATGTCAAATGACGGGTCACAACGCTCATCTGAAAACAAGCTTAGGTAGAGGGACGCAAACGTATTCCATGGAATGAGCAAGGAGACAAGACCGTGTTTTGTATTTTCACTGTGATGATGAATGCCCTTACAGAAGAGAGGTGGCATCAGTAGAACTTCGGTATAAAGCAGCGCTGGAGACTGGAAGTCACCGTGACTCGTATTTGATGAAGTGCCTCTTCAACAGTTATCTGAAACATCTATTGCATTTCTACACTGAACCATAACAGATAGGATCGAGTTGCCGTTGCACAATACGCCACGTACCTCTGAGAAACACATGAACCGCCTCTTCGAGACGTGATGTCGTGGTGGGTGCTCGCAATAATTACGAGCAGGCCAATGTGAATGAAATGTAATTACTATTACATTCACCATATAAACATGGATGTTTGTTGAGATGGAATGGGAAGACTTCTAAAGTTAGAGGTTTAACTTTGGCAATGGAAAAAGTGAGGGGGTGGGTGGACAGCGGCACAATGTGCCAAACAAGAAGAACCACAGTTCTACAGAACCACCCAAGGAGAAGACATTATTCCTGTCAGTCAAATCATTATTCATCCACCCGCACTGCAGTGGTAGAGGAACATCTATGTGCTTGAGTCAATAGCAAAAACGATGTCTTTTAAATTGAACAAAATGATGGTATAGAAGCCTGGATTAAATAATTATTAACACTATCTGCTAAATTTAGACTGGCTAATCTTTACGGACTGGGTAAAACTCCTGCTAGAGCCAAAGGTAGACGTCCAACATGAGGACTGACAGCTGAAAGAGATGGAAAAAGACTCGCTTTGTAGAGGTAGACTGTCTGAACACTCCTGCAGACAGAGACTGTTGGCTGGGTGAACTCCGCAGAGGTAGGTGGATTTTCTCAAAATGCCCAGGAGATTTTAAAAGTCTGTCAGTCTGAGCTCATCTTCCTGACCCAGAGCTATTGGCTCTCTGTTATTGTTGAGCGATTCAGACCACAAGTGCCTGATGGAAATGTACAGTACACCAAAATACATCAGCGAGGAGATTGTGCCACCTTTACTGGCAAAAGCAGAGGCCTGTCAAAATGGCTTGAGTGAGTGAAAAGGCAATTGCTTGTGACTTTTAAACAAGGAAAAAGCCCAGGGTAGTGACTGTTTGAAACATGGAAAGATAAAAAAAAGAAAAATGGTAAGAGTACCCCACATGTCCACCAAGGTTTCAAGTCACCAGGCAATACTTATTTATAATGAAGCTCGTTTACGCATTTTAAACATAAAACAAACCTCAAAATCTTTCTCATTCAAATGACACAGAAAGTAAGCATCACACAAGATGTGTTGTTTAGTGCTTGATGGACTTCACTACAAGTCGAACTCTTCAGTCAATACTCACCTTAGACAACTGGTTCTCAACTCCGGTCCTGGGGACCCACTGTCCTGAATGATTTAGAGGTCTCCCTGCTCCAACACCTACTTCTTATGCTCATATATACCTGGAAGCCTCAGTGGTGAAAATATGAGACATCTAAAACATGCAGGGCATTGGGTCCCCAGGACCAGAGTTGGGAACCACTGCCTTAGACCATTCAGCAATAAAACCAATGAAGAGTAAAAATATAAGAAAGTAAAAGGGGAAACAAGTAGACGAAGAAATGTAGAGTAAGACCAGTGAAGTGGCAAAGACACCCACGAGCTTCCCCGGCATTGTGCTCCCGGGCCGGGGCCAGATCAAAGACCATATGCTTCCTCTGGAACACGGCCAGGAGCAGCAAGTCTGGTTCTGATAGGAGCAATTACCCCAGAAGCAAGTTGAATCTTCAAAGCAGCTTAGTCTCATCTGGGTGCTTTTAGTTACCAGTCCAAACCTTACAGCCTTGTCCACAGGTTCAGAGAAAGACATCGAACATAAAAGGGCATACAAAATTCCTTGTGTTCTGACATGTTTCCGTTAAAGAGGCACAGATGAACAGCCAAGAATATTTCCACCATCTTACCTAGAGAATGGTGTACATGCAGTACCATACATTTTACATAAAAAACAAATTGCAGCGGTTAGGCTTAACTGAAAAACAGTAATCATAAACAGAATCTAAGACGTTAAAGGCGACATCATTCAATGCCCATGTCTTTACCTTACAACTGCCCCAAACAGTGGGGTACAACTCCATGAATCCATCCTGCTAAGTTGCCTGGATACACAGCGTGCTGACTGATAATGCTGCTGGCAGGTTGCCAAGGACTGGTTGTAAACAAGAAACTGATCAGAGGGAATATTCATGGTTCAGGGGTGGCTGGTGGCAACGGTTCAGATGAGGGCGTGCCACCCCTGGTGATGGAATGGTCTGGCCTGGGAAATTTACAGATATCTGACGGCCATTGACCCAACAGTACTGATCTCATATAATTCAGACCACTGTGGGGCAAGAAGCCTGTGAGCTTCCCCGGTGAGGCCGGCCCCTTGTGCAGTGGAGTCAGGTCGGCATCGTGTTGGTAACCCTACGCTTTGCAGCAGACATGATGGAAGACTTTCAAAGGTGAACAAGGGAAGAACAGATCCTGACTCCTACGTGGAAACAAGCCAATGTTTCAAAACCTCCAGTTAGTTTCAATCAATCGCGAAAGATGTTTACAGGCTCTAAAGAGGAGACAAAGCAAGCAATTTAGTCAGCAGTACAGCTCCAACTCAATATGATTGGACACAAAGCATGTTGTCGTGCAGCACACAGCACTGTGTGCGTAGGCGTTCTGTGGTCATGGCCCCCGGTGTGCCCTGGGAGAGGCAAAGGTGATGTCTGGAACTATGTGGCATTTCAGCTTGGCTTTAATCCACTGTGATATCTGCCCATTTGATGTTAAGAGTCAACATGAGATGGCCACATTCGGCTTTGTTCAGGCAACAGAAACTGATTGGAAAATATAAATCTGTTGTGTGAGATTACCGGATGTATAGGAGTTTAGTTTGGTAAAATTGTTGTTTTTTCTCCTTCATAAAATATGTACAGTATATGCTAGTTATAAACCCAACAGTGAGGAAAAATTTAAAGTTCTTGAGCTCACAATGTTCACATAATGCAGAAAAACAACTCCCACTGCACAAATTTAAGCTCCATGTAAATCCACTAAGCAAAGAAGTAGTTATATTTTTCCAGCATGGCATTAATGTCATTTTAACTTTATCCATTATCAATGAAAAAAAACCTCATTATTTTTAGACCATGTCTTTTAGTTCACAGATGCTTTTTCAATATCGCCCTGACATTCAGTTTTAATCCAGCTTGTTTGGATTGCTCAAACCACATTCTAAAAGGGGGGGGGGGGTGTCTGTTCTAGTACTGCCCGCAGAGCAATGAAGCCTCTACTTCCTGTCTTCCATGTTGAATGGGCGACCTGGAGAGCATCATGGTCTGTTTGTTATCCGCTGACCAGTACCAACTAGCAGTTTAAACTTAAAACACATCCAAATTCTGGAACATTCTAGGTAAAATCCTTATGAGTCTGGCTTGGAAGAAGCCAACCAGCCTGGGGGGGAAAGAGTGGCCTCCCTGGCCTTCGTCATATCAGATCACTCAGAAAGCTAGGAACAACATTATCACAGAGCCAAAACACGACTGGCCCCTTCTCTTCCCATTGTAAAACAATGAAAACGATGGCTAACCATTCTGTTTTATCTCCCGTTGACTCGTCACATGTAACAGAGGTCTTCTTCAGATGGTTGATAGCATGAGAAGGAGGAGGTCCAAAGAGGTGAAGTTTAGGTGCTATAATCCGGAGGAGTCCTAATAGTCAAACCTTCTCAGACTCTTCAATCTGTAAAAGCACAATGATTCATCGGTCCATTACTAAAAGCCCTATCCTCCTGCATGGTACTGCGGTCAAACTGCATTAACATGGTCAGCGTTTGAATCCAAATATGCCTGAGAGGTCTGTTGGGATCAGGTGAAATTAGAACAGCGCTGCCCAGGGTCGATGGGTAACTAGCCTTGTCTAGTTTGGCCATCTGAATTCAATCACGTTTGTATAGTTGGCAAATACGTAATCCTCTAATATACGTTCAAGAAAAATGTCCAAATGACCATCATTTTAACCCTGTCTTCCCTGACTGGGTATGTGAAGTGGTGAGTTATTCACTGACTGCCCTGTTCCATTTAGCTCCATGTTGAGAAGATATACAATACGACCTATCACACAGATCAAGTCTTGTCATTTGTCAGGAAGCCATTATTGTGTCCAGGAGAAACCTCCTATAAGCAAAGGGCACTGACTAGCATTTCACTGGAGAAAGAGGATTTATTCACAATGTGATTCTGCCAATCAAGCTGAAAACAAAGTTGTATCAATTCTTTTAGCACTGAGAGAGGATAACCCAATTTCTGTTTAAAGCTCTTTTCGTTAAAACCAATCCGCATTTAGCCTTTATGTGAGTAGACGTGGTAGACTTTTCAGGCTCAAAAAGATTTCATGACTGCTCACAAGGGTGTGACAGAAAAAGATAATCAATATTCCAGGGGCATAATTTCTCGAAGAACGTTGTGTGCACACCTTTTCCAGCTGAGGTTACCGCAGTTATCCATTGAAAACTTGAGAGGAAAGAACGCATGTCCTTTGCGTTGTTGTTGGATGCAGCCAATAATTTGCTGTGCATGCAAAGCCTAGCCTATGTAAGTGCATTAGAATATGTTATGATTCTGAAATGTAGACAGTTAATAAATTAGACCCTACGGAGTTGGAGATCATCAGTCTTTTCAGAAGGCTGTCCACAAGGTCAGACCGCAGGAAAAAGGCCTGATCTGGTCATTATGGATCTGTGTGAGCAATAACCCAGAACGGGAAGATATAAATTGGTGAGCATAGATCACCATGGTGACTGATCTGTTCTAGCTAATGAGCAAATACACAGAAGCTCCTTCGTATTACCGCTGAACTAACATCGGCTACTGTAAGCAAGCAAACAGTCAGTCAAAGAACATCTTAGTTTTTTTATATCTTTTTTCACAATTATTTTAATGACAGGATAGTAGGAAGCAGAGGTTAGGAAGACAGGGGTGTAAAGGGAAACAGAGGGGACAGCACAGACAGTCAGCTGTGGTTGGGAGCGATGCACAGTCTTGAAGGGGCACGTGTGTTCCAAAACCAGAGTCTTAGACAAAATCTAAGAAAAAAAATCTTAGTCATTATGTTAATGTAATATTAGTGAAAGTCATTTTCATATTTAGACTACATGGTTTTGATGACTGCAATAATCGTAACCATCATCATATAGTAACACAAGTAATAGGCCTGTTGAAAAACCTGCCCACAAGAGTAAAATGCAGAAGGAAGATCTAGTCCTTACGGATCGTGAGAAACGTGAGAAATTCCCTGGAGCAGTAGTTGATAAATGTGTGGGGATGGATAACCATGGCAATTGATCTGGTCTACTACAGCTTAATAAGCAAAATGCGCTCACTGCTTTTATCCATCTAGTTAAAGAGAATGTCTGAAACAGGCTTTTGTGTGAAGCTGTCTAATGAATGTTGTTGTTAGGGAGCTGTCTTCAAGCAAGGGTTTGGATCTTAGTGTCACTTTTAGATGTTTAAATTGTGCCAGCATTTCACCTACCTCTCATTTCACCTGTCAGATTATTGTTACAGGACTTTGCTGTTGATCAGTCGCCATATTTTAGAGAACAAAAACAATTGTAACAAAGTCAAAGTATATGCAGGTCAGCCACTAGATGTGCACTGGACGGACAAAATACCTATTGGTAAATTAAAGCCGTACAGTATTTCACAACAGAAGGTTATATCTCACAATTTATTGCCTTCATTTGTCTCGATTAATGAATTAATAAATAAGCAAGGATATTCCACACAGGACCGCCAAAGTAGAAGCAGGCGAGGTCAAGCCAGCACAAAGGAGCGACATGGAAGGGCATATACGTGCGCATGTCTTGCAAATCTGGAAGCCATTGTCAGCACAAAATTAGACTAAACATCATTCCTTCAAGGCTTTATTTAAAATGACTCATCAGGCCTTAAACCTATTGTGTAGTAATTAGGCTACAACACAGCAAATTGTCTGCTTTTTTTATTGAAATTTTTGTTACTCAAGGAAATGAAAAACCATCTAATTTATATATTGTTTCCCCAAATGTAAATAAATTGAAGCAATCCCACAATCCCTAGTTGTCATGGACCGAAACCTTCTGAATGCACACCATGACAGTGAGTGGGTGGGTGTCCTGTACCAGCCGGGGCTACGGAGCTTCAGCTGGGAGGAACACCAGGGGCTTATTTCCTTAGGACATGGGGCTGTCATCCTAGAGCTCCTGGCTTGTGCTTTGCCAACATTAGAACAGCGGGCAACAAAACAACAGAGTAAGGATGTGGGGATCATTAGATCCCTATATGTAAATGTATCAGTTTTATTAGAGTTGATTTTAATAACCGGATGTACATTTGATCAGTCCAAATCACTGGGCTCATTGTCTCTTTTCTCAACTCATTTGCAGATTTTTCTAAGCTTCCAGTTTTTCCAGCTGAAATGCAAAAGATTTAGCCTAATTACTTAGGATCATTGAATTATTAACTAAACAGGCAAATACATTATGCAAAGCTGTTCTGCGGCTTACATTTATAACAGAAGGACTTTCTAGTTTATATTGTTCGACTTTCCAGAGGAGAAAAATGTTTCTCCCATAAAAAGTATTCTGTTCCTCAACATTCATTCAGTCAAAATTCACTTTTTATTTTCTAACAATCTGTCACTCGTTAACAATGACAAGGCTAGAATAATAATAATAGCAAGCGGTAATGGGTTTAGCTTGAGAGACGAGACGTCGTCCATGGAGTCTTGATGGAGAGACAAAGAGCCAACAGCACAGCTAAAGCCGATATAGTCATTTAGTATTTAGTCAACAGAATATAAAACTAAACTGACATCTCAAACGGCAATAACTACCAACTGACTATAATTCTCACAAATTATTTGGAAAATTGAAGAGAACAGGAGAATCGTGTGCCCTTAGACGAAGGTTTCTACACTGTGATATCTTGATAATTGCCATCACAGTCATATCTACACACAAAATAGGTCTGTCCTAGTTAATCCTAGAATGTTCCAGTTACTAGATTAAACCAGATCAAATCTGACACAGTAACAACACATCAGGTTCAGGATGAGAACTGACAAAAAAATTGCAATATGCAGGGCTGTACTATGGCATATTTGCAATGAACGCATTTGCAGAGTAAAATACTCAGTTGATCATGATCCCCTCCCTTCAAAGACTGGGCCACAGAGCAGTATTTCAACATGATAACGACCCCAAACACACCTCCAAGACGACCACTGCCTTGCTAAAGAAGCTGAGGGTAAAGGTGCTGGACTAGCCAAGCATGTCTCTAGACCTAAACCCTATTGAGCATATGTTGGGCATCCTCAAATGGAAGTTGGAGGAGCGCAAGATCTAACATCTACCAGCTCTGTGATGTCATCATGGAAGAGGACTCCAGTAGCAACCTGTGAATCTCTGGTGAACTCAATGCCCAAGACAGTTAAGGCAGTGCTGGAAAATAATGGTGGCCACACAAGATATTGACACTTTGGGCCCAATTTGTACATTTTCTGTTATTTCGAGGGGACAGCAAATTTACACTGTTGTACACTGTACACTCACTAATTTACATTATAGCAAAGTGTCATTACTTCAGTGTTGTCACATGAAAATTTGTGATCAAATAGTTACAAAAATATGTGAGAAAATGTGACACACACACACACACACACACACACACACACACACACACACACACACACACACACACACACACACACACACACACACACACACACACACACACACACACACACACCATGTATATTGCAGGGCTCTCGTTGCAATTGCTCCACTGAGGTACGGTTTACTGATTGCACACAGGCCAGTCAGATATATCCAGCTGATCATGAAATGACAGACAGGGCAACATGCTGAACATTCATTTGCCAGACATCCTGTTAGAGCCAATTGTGACTAAAGAGGGGTCCACTCATTTCAATGACTTATTGATTACGGTAGTAGCTGGGAGCCTGCAGTGTATGATACATGCCAGATTAGTTTGAGATTTTGCAGCAGAACACGTGAGAACATTATGTAATTAATCAATGTCAAATAAGCTTTCCGTCATTGTGCAGGGTAGTATGAAACAGCAGCATAGCTCGCTTTTGGAGTTAGTAATTCTCTCGCACGTGCGACTATTTTATGAATTTGCGGACATACATTTGTAGTTGCATATAAGTGATACTGTCCCACTAAAGGCCTGCTACGGACTTAATCATAACATCAACTATAAATGCCTTCAAACTATAAACACAGTGTGCATTCATCTGTGAGGACACTGTGCATTTAAACATTCACGGTATACATTAAACCTTTAACTTGAAGGGCTGTAATAATATTTCAAATCTGATTCCAAAAGTTAAATCATTAAATTCATTCCTCATTTATACAATCATGATATATGTAAAAGCCTGAACTTGAAGGGCTGGAATAATGTGTAAATTCTCTTTCAAAAAAGAAACTCCCTCCTTCCCTGAGTATTGTATGAGTAGGCAGCCCCTGGCTGTGGTTTAATGCTGATCAGACCCGGCACAGTTATTGGTAGTGCAGAAAAAAATACGCCCTCTGGCTCTCTTATGATTTATTAAAGCCGGTCAGAAGGACTTACGGTCTGTGGAGAAGATGGGGGAAAAAAGGAGGGAAACTAAATTCATGAACAAAAAAGACGTGGACCAAATTTTCCCTCCACATCAGTGGTGGGTCTGTCCAGTGCCGTTCATTACCAAAATGATTGGCTGTTTAACTAAGAGGGAGGGGCCTAGTCTGATGTTTATTCATGGGAAAGGTGGGGTTGCAGCTGTCTAATGTGTACGGAGGTATCAACGGCGGGAAACAGACAGACCTGGAACAAAGCTGATAAAAGAGCCACTCAAACTAAACACTAATTTCTTTTATACAGACAGACAAGAGACAAGTAGCTCATCAGTCAGTCTGTTCTTAAGACAGAAACGCAAATCCCTCATTACACCGATGCTCTCCGGCAGTCAAACTCATTAAAGGGACTTCGTAATTAAAGGCCCAGAGTCTAGAGGACTCAGTGGACTGTCAGGCTCTGTACTGTAGATGTTTCCACACATCCATGCCTGAGCGCTTTACCAACCTTCTAGCCAGACTAATGAGCTGCAATTACTCTCTGGTCATTCGAAGAGTCAGCTAAATCTGATGCGATTCTTGATGCAACCTTTCGGAAACGCCAGTAACGTGAAATGATCCACATTTACTTAGCCAGGTCAGTCCAGAAACATTTTAATGAGTACGATGAAGAACACCGGGTCCAAAAACCTTTCCAAATCTTGCTATATCTTGGGCCAGTATGAAAATTGTATGCACTCACTATTGTATGTAAATCTGATAAGAGCGTCTGCTAAATTATATAAATGTTCACGATCCAGCCGGAAACCTTGTGGTTCAATAACTCCCTGTTTAATCGCCACATAGCTCTGACTGCTCAGTCACAGCTAACTACCATAAAATATCTTCATTAAAACAGACAGATGAGATTTGGGCCATGATGAGCAGGGTTTGGAAGGGTTATAGGGGCTTTAACATCCTAAGACCTGGCGTGGACATTACATTTTGGGTTGTCTATACCAGTGGTTCTTAACCCTCTCCTCGAGGCGCCCCAGACAGGCCATGTTTTTGTTTTAACCCTGTAATGGCACACCTAATTCAATTAGTTAAAGGCTTAATGTGTAGTTGACTAATTGAACCAGTTGTGTCAATTCAGGGTGAAAACAAAAAGATGGCCTGTCTGGGGTGCCCCGAGCAGAGGGTTGGGAACCACTGGTCTATACAACAAGAGCTTGGGTCTTAGGAGGTTAATGGGTGTGAAGTTAAAAGAACTCAATGGCCTTCAGTCAGGAAGCCCTGTTCAAGACTTTGGTCGTACGGGCCGAAGAGCCTCATGTTTCTTTAGGTTGACGCAGCGTGATATATACATCCACCCTGAACAGGACTCTAGTGTACCAAAGGGCCTTAGCCAGGTGAACCGCTTAATGCTGAGCACCAAGCAGACAGACTTGGTCCCATTGTTACTGGCTTTTGTATGACAAGGATTGAACTACCAACCTTCTAATCTCAGGGCCGAGGAGTTGGCAGTGAATTGCTAAAGGCTGGACAATTACACGGCGATGAACAGAACAGGGTTGAAAGGACAGTCTGAAGCATAGCTGAGCTGAACTGCTGGAAGTAGCGTTAAATGCTAAACGCTAGGTAATCACAGGTCTAACGAGACAGAATATGTTCTCAAGTAAAGGTCGCCCAGTTGGAATACACCGCCATGACATCACCAGGCAACCGTACACAAGTTATTGCTGTTGACACGTCCAGGGAGGGAACCAGCTTTGACATTTAAAACGGGAACACCCTGTTTTCCTAACTTACATAGGCCTCGGGAGCCTCCCAAATAGCAAACTATTCCTTGGGTCTACGTTTGACCAGAGCCCTTTGGGCCGTAGTCAACGGTAGGTAAATAGTGCACCCTTCAGAGCAAAGGGTGACATTTTGTCCTAAGCTTCAAGTCCACCTAATTAAACAGTGTCTCTTCTTTTAAAGTTCTCCGGTGTTTAAGAATGTCAAGAGCAGCCCTTTCAGTAAAGGCAGAGAAATGAGGATGAGGAGAGGAAGAGTACGGACAAGTAAAGAGGGTGACATTTAAAGCATTATTACAGGCACTAGAGAGTGTTCTGTATGATACAGTGGTTGGTTTTATCACTCCGTCTTTGCTGCTGCACTTCCAGAAGCAAATGTTAAAGGATTTGATCCATTTCCACATTATAGTCTAATCGCAATGGTTTCCAGAAAGGCTCCCTCCCAAATCCCAGTTGGATTATAACTTGTACATACAGTATGCTTCTGTCTTGGATGAAACGAACATCAATGCAGTTACACATCGGGGTGGGGACACGTCTGTCAGCTTGAGCTCCCCGTTCGACTGCAGAGGCCCTAGGAAATATACGACCTAACAATCAAAATGTCACATTTACACAACAACACTGCTGGTCTTTAAGGAATAAAACTAAGAATAACCGGAGTACACTCTCATTCCTGTACATGGTCCACCAAAACCAATCACACTGCTTCATCTACTGTGATAACCAAGGCCTGTGAGCTGAAAACACTGGCCTTTGAATCACAACAGAAAATCAATGGCAGGCCTAAAACGGCTTAAGCGAATTTTCTGTTGTTTTAATGTATGGCCGTCGAAATCGATTATGACACAAAACAACCTTTAGATGACCTAAAGGCGTCAAACACAGGAACAGCCAGTTGAAGAGTCAGAATGATCCCCAGAATGCAGAAAGGAAAAAACCTGCCACAAGAGTAATCCTACACCTTACAAATGAACCTTACATCCAAAGTGCATTAGTTCTCTCTGTTACTGTTTATGCACACCAGCCATGATTCCTGACATTTTCCAATCTAAATATTTAATTGATGTTCTCACAGGGACAGACCGTTCAGTCTTCAACTGCAGACGAGAGTATTTTTGCTGAATGACCACCGCACCACAATGCCATTCCTCTGTAGGTGATCTGAAGCCATATGCTGCTAAGAACCGAGAGTTATGTAACAATGTAATGTCAGATGTAAGAATACACAACTTCTAACATGGTTCCCTGGCAACGTCAATTCCGGTCAAATCAGGTCAGGCTTGACTTCCCGTAGGCCCAACCACTTAGATAAATCATCCCTAATATTCAACTCGTTAAGCTAAACGCAGGCAATTCCTGGAGGACTCATCAAGTGTTCAAGGAACAAATACACAGTTATGTAATTGACAGGTTTGGCATGATGAATGAAGGTTTATCCTCTCTGGAAAATAAAGAGCTTTTCAAACTCCTCGCCAAAGGAACCAGGGCTTTAAAGATCTGACCGTAGAGAAAATAAATGTAGAAGGACCCAGTTAGATGAATAATAGAAACACAATATCAGTCGCCTCACTGCAACTCAAACTTAGTTTAAAGGGATAGTTTTTGTTCACCTTTTTTCCCCTCGCCTCCCAATTTCACATGTCCGATTCTCTTAAAGATTCACTGTGTAACTTTCCATTCATTTGTCCTGGCGGGCTGAATTTGATGTAGAGTTAATATATTTTAAGAATGTATATACAGTACTATGCAAAGTCCTTAGGCACCCTAGATATTGTTTGACTCAAATCTAGTTGTAATTCTGTTTTTGTGTTCTACATTAGTATGTCAATAGATATGAGCAATCTAAATCTTCATTTTCAATAAAATGCAACGCTAAAGAAAATATTCATACATATATTTTGTGTTATTTAAGTAATGTTTTCAACCGCTGAATTAGAGTTGTTCTGATTCCGATACCAGTATCGAAAATGACTCCGATACTGCCGCAAATGCTGGCATCGGTATCGGCGAGTGCAGGCACCGATCCGATACCACGTAATTTATTAGAAATAGGAATCTATTTAGTGGTTAACTCTTTTAGCTCTGACACAGTTCTTCTTCGCCGCTCTTAAAACAGTTGCGCTGTGCTGCCATCGGCAGCTGCTGTTTTAGATGAGCGAAGAAGAATTGATCACTTGACGCCTCGGTTAAAGAAGCTAACATTAGCGCATCATGTCTGCGGTTTGGCAGTACTTTAGTACTTTGGATGTACCCACCAGTAAGATGGCGACATGCAACATATGCAAACAATTTTGAGGGGTGGCACGAGTGCTGCAAATTTAAACACCAGCAACTTAATCAAACATTTTAAGACGCGTCACGCTAAAGACCATGACAAATTTAACAAAGCTAAGGGGAAAAAGGACGAACTGCAGCAGCAAACTCTGGAAATTGCATTCAAACTACGAAACACATTTCCCAAAAGACAGGCAAAAAGCAACAAAGTTAACCAACAAAATCTTGGAGTTTATTGTCCTGGATGACCAACCCGTCTGTCGTCAGAAATGTGGGATTTTGCCGTTTAATGGAGCCTTTGGAGAGCCAAGGTACTGTTTGCCAGGTTGTAGAAGACCCAGTTAAAAACATATATATTTAACATGCATTTTGTATAATGTGAATACATGTAACCATGTGACTGTAACTTGTGTCTAATGTATTGTAATGTACAATGTAATGCGACCTTGAGCTATGGAAAGGTGCTATATACATAAAACTTTTTATTCTTGTAAATAGATCTTAGAAATTGCGCTACCAAAATTATACGAGACAGTTAAGGAACACATTTCATATATGCTGAAAGTCGTGCATGCAACTAGGCTTTACCACGGACATTTGGAGCTCCGATGTGTGCCCCATGTATTTGCTAAGTGCGGTGCTTACCACAATGATTATCATATCACAGTCATGCAGGCATAGTATGATCTTTTTCTTTTTTTAACACACTGGTATCGGTACTCGGTATCGGCCGATACCCACAGCACAAGTATCGGAATCGGTACCTGTAGGGAAAAAATGGTATCAGAACATCTCTACCCTGAATCCAATATGCTAGTTTGTAACATTTACTACTCCTAAAACACAGTTTTGTATTTTTAAACAAAGTTAGATTTAGTTAGATAGTGCAAATTTAAGCCTTGTCTAGTTAGCATCCCTTTTAGGTGAGAGGTCACACAGCTCACTCAACATGAATGACTTAAATTGGTACATTAAGGGGAGGATTAAAGATTTGCCAACTATTCCACTGTGATCAAATTCACAGGTGACCAAGCTCTGCAAGCAGTCGCAAGAGAACGTGACATGTTAATTGTGTCTGACTACTTACCAGTCTAACCTGGGCAGCCCTGTGTCAATTTGTGCTGTCCATAACAGACCTCCTGGGCATTGTCGTAAATGCTGCAACCAGGAATCAAACCCTGGTTAATGTGATACAGTTGTCTCTGAGGCAGTGACTTATACCGATAATGGATCTCAATTACAAAAACCCAAACTATCTACTCCCAAGAAAAACTTGCGGAAACCATTATAATAATTCTGCATGTAATATAAAGGTTTTTGTGTAATTAATTATATGACTATTAGGTCTCGGCGATATGACGATTACGTCGACTCTTGACGATGGACATCAGCCATTGTCGATGGCAACCACGTGACAATGTCAGAAACTATGTTTTGTTAAAATTTTACTTGACTCTTGCTGCCTTATCGGGCAGAGCACTAGCGCAGTGAATATGCCATAGCTTATATCACTTTCAGAAAGCATTTATGCAAAAATAGACTATAGCCTAATATTGGGAAAGGGATAGAGAACTTTGCAAAACAAGATTGCAAGATAGACAAATGTATTTGGGTGTTGTGTCAGGTTGTCACAGACAGGACATCTCAGGTTCTTACAAACAACTTTAATTACATGAGCTATAAATACAAAATGTATAGTACATTTATAAGAAAGTAAACCAGCGTTTGAGTATCCGAGTAACACACATCAAACTGATTAGACTCAGGAATAGTTTTTCTTCCCCATAATAAAACTTTTTCTTTCATTTCTGATTCATCAAATGCCGTTCAAGACAGTGATCAAAACAGTCGGAAGGAAAAAGAGGCCAGAAAAATATGTAGATATACTAAATAATTTAAGTCTACTACAGTGTATGGCACTTTTCGTTTTTATAAGGTAGGCGTAATAGTTATTTTAGACTTCAAGAGATGCGTCTCCTGCTTAATTATAGTTTAGAGACGACATCATGGTGTCAAACCCAGTGTTTTATTATTTACTAAAGTATATTATAAACAACTTGCTCCATTAGAGAGCAACAAGTTGGATGAAATGACATCACTGTATTTTCCTATTTGCCATGCAAAAAAACAATGTTAAAACCTTACTTGTAGAATGCAGACTCATCAACCAAAAGCTACCCGGACTTGTGTTATTCCCACTGTCAATTGTGTGTGTATATATCTCGCTCTGTCGCCCCTTGCCTTTGTCAGTCATTGTGTTTTTCAAGGTTTGTTGTTGTTTCTGAACCTAGCTTCATGAGTTTGAGTGTTTTTCTGTGCACTTGCACTGCATTCCATCTGTCATTTGAAACATTAATTAAAACCCTTGACTGGGTTCTCCACCTGCTAATTGCATTCTTACAGCTATAACAGTTTGCTGCATTTTAATTAAGTTAATGAATGTGCGTTAATAAGGTGTAGGTGCGTTTTTCTAGCCAATTCACCCCTTGTAGAGCATAAAATGACTAGTCAGGCTAGTCAATCACATGGCTAAAAAATAAAAAAAAAAGGTCTTCACTTCATCTGAGAAATACAGAGACATGGCCTTACAGAAGTTCCAAATTTGCAAGGGCACCATTGCCATCGTCCAGGGCACTAAGGCCATTGAGCAAAATTACCAATTACATTGCTTTTGCAAACTGAAGAAAACTGCATTTAACAATCCTTCTACTCCTTATACAGGTCTAAACCTAAGAGGTACTGGCATGAGACCTAAACCTTTGAGATGTAGGAAGATCTATAAGACCTATGAGATGTTGTATGGAGATCTAAACCTATGAGATGCTGTAGGGAGATCTAAACCTATGAGATGCCGTAGAGAGATATAAACCTATGAGATGCTGTAGGGAGATCTAAACCTATGAGATGTTGTAGGGAGATCTAAACCTATGAGATGCCGTAGAGAGATCTAAACCTATGAGATGCCGTAGTGAAATCTAAACCTATGAGATGCCGTAAAGAGATATAAACCTATGAGATGCTGTAGGGAGATCTAAACCTATGAGATGTTTTATGGAGATCTAAACCTATGAGATGCCGTAGAGAGATCTAAACCTATGAGATGCCGTAGAGAGACCTAAACCTATGAGATGCCGTAGTGAGATCTAACCCTAAGATGCCATAGAGATCATAACCTATGAGAAGTTTTATGGAGATCTAAACCTATGAGAATCTGTAGGGAGATCTAAACCTATGAGAATCTGTAGGGAGATCTAAACCTATGAGAATCTGTAGGGAGATCTAAACCTATGAGATGCCGTAGGGAGATCTAAACCTATGAGATGCCGTAGTAAGATCTAAACCTAAGATGCCATAGAGATCTAAACCTATGAGATGCCGTAGTGAAATCTAAACCTATGAGATGCCGTAAAGAGATATAAACCTATGCGATGTTTTATGGAGATCTAAACCTATGAGATGCCGTAGAGAGATCTAAACCCATGAGATGTTGTAGGGAGATCTAAACCTATGAGATGTTTTATGGAGATCTAAACCTATGAGATGCCGTAGAGAGATCTAAACCTATGAGATGCCGTAGAGAGACCTAAACCTATGAGATGCCGTAGTGAGATCTAAACCTAAGATGCCATAGAGATCTAAACCTATGAGATGTTGTATGGAGATCTAAACCTATGAGAATCTGTAGGGAGATCTAAACCTATGAGATGCCGTAGTGAGATCTAAACCTATGAGATGTTGTATGGAGATCTAAACCTATGAGAATCTGTAGGGAGATCTAAACCTATGAGATGCCGTAGTGAGACCTAAACCTATGAGATGCCGTAGTGAGATCTAAACCTAAGATGCCGTAGTGAGATCTAAACCTATGAGATGTTGTATGGAGATCTAAACCTATGAGACACTGTAGAGAGATCAACCTATGAGATGCCGTAGGGAGATCTAAACCTATGAGATGCCGTAGAGATCTAAACCTATGAGATGCCGTAGAGATCTAAACCTATGAGATGTTGTAGGGAGATCTAAACCTATGAGATGTTGTACGGAGATTTAAACCTATGAACCCATGATGAATTAGAAAGGAAGAATGTAAATGTTTTGCAAGAAAATAGGCTTCTTCATAACATTTATTTAAATTGTGCTTTTATATTCTCTGTATGTGTGTTGTAGAGCAATCACATCATGACATCAGACATCACATGTAGAACATCACATACATGACATCAGCCCTATTCTACTCTGGCCCCTGAAGCCAGTTCCACTCTGTTTTCTCATTGCAACGCTCTAAACTGGTAACCCAGAAGGAAGCAATAATGATACTGTAGAACACAAAACCTGCAGGTTCCGGACCTCGTAGGGTAAGAGTTGAATATCCTTGTATATTATGTTCCAAACTTTAGATAGCTGAATAACAAATAGAGTTTGCCTGTTGTAAATATATATGATATCATGATGTACCCTTATTTTTTATTTACAGTCTGTGTGTGTGTGTGTGTGTGTGTGTGTGTGTGTGTGTGTGTGTGTGTGTGTGTGAGGGACACAATGATTGGCTAATGAGAATTTAGACTAGTGCCTGCGGATTCTGTTGGCCTGTGACTAGCACATTACCCCGGGAGCAGTAGTGTTGACAGGCAGCGAATCAGCAGGCGCATGGACCACTTTGGCCCAAAGGATTAGGATTTTTAGCCATGGCCACCGTGAAATTCGGTCATTTTCAAAATCATGAACTATCCCTTTAAAAGAGAACAGGAGCCAAATGCACTTAGATGGGCAAACTGAACTGGCAATGGTTGACATCACACAACTGCACTGTTAAAGAGTGATCGGTAATTATACCTGATCAGTGAAGCTTGAAAAAAATCTATCCAACTGGATAAGAGAGATAATAGTAGACAACGCTGATACAGGATTGGCTGATGTTAGATGAAACTACAACAACAGTTAAAGGCCCGTAGGTACAGATCCGAGTTAACAACAGTGAGTAAAAACTGGGTTAATGACTTGTTATACATTGGGAGATTAATGAAGTTACATTTTGGATGTAGACTGTGATGCTATTATCCCACTAGATATTAACCCATATACAGGATGTCAATAATAAAGCAGAATGTGACTATAAAGTGTACGTTGAAGGCATCTGATGAGGTCGTGGACATTTAGCATGTTGCTCCACATGCACATCTTTCTGAACACTCAGAACCAACCGAGCTACAGACAGTAACGGGTAAGCACAACGATATGATTAAAGAGAAGAGAAGAACAGCTGTAGGCTTTGCTTCAGCATTGCTTTTCTAGGTCAGTGATTTTAATACATGGTCTAGCCTCAGCCCGCTTTCTCGCTTCAAGATAAGGGAAAAGATGTATAATATAAAAAATATATAAAAAGACAAACGTGTCCTTCTAGAAGATCCTGTTACGTCAGTTTCAACAAACAGCAGAACAGCAGTTCATCGGGTGCAGAACCCAGAAAGGCTCGCTGGATTTACGCCGGAAATGCCAAAGTTCAGTTCACTGCTCTAGACTGCGATTAGGTCAGGGTGCTGTTTAAAGATGTAAGGACCCAGTGTGTTCTCAACGATATACTGGTTGAGTGCTGATTTTACGCAGAGAAACGGGTGCAGTTCAACAGCCATAGTCCCTTAATCAGTCAACCTGTGACCAATCGATGTGAAGCCTAAATCATTTGATTATGACCCTAGAAAAGTGGTTTGCCATTGTAGTACGTACAAGCTCCAGGGACCGTGTGAAACGGGGAGGAGTCAGGGAGATGGAGAAGTGAAGATAAAAGTGGGAAAGTACCATTCAAAAGGCTACCAGTCATTTTCTAAATGGGAATAATAAAAAATTGGTCAGGAAGAAGAGGGAGAAAACAGCATCACACAGATTTCTATCACAAGGGTCATTCACGTTTTTATTTTGCCGTTAGTTGTCAGAATCTCATTTATTTCACCCCGTCTTCCTCCACAAATAACTGCCACACGTCCACGAAATCACGAGAGGCATTGAGCCTGTGGAGGGGGGAGGAATACTGTTCAGAACAGCTCAATAAATCATTAGCCCTGGCTCTACGTGTGTTTTATCTATGGATGCTGCTAGAGAGTATTAGCTACTGCGGTTTTCACAGTTCTTCTGGACATGTTTGTAAAATGTTGTAGGACTAAATACAGTATGTTCTTGTAAAAATCAAGATAATCAGTAGATGCCCAAAAACATGGCGATCCTACACCACTCTCCTACTTCATATTCCCTCATCACGATCCTACACCAAAGTCCTACTTCATATACGTGTTTGCGCGCGTGTCTGCGTGCGTGCGTCTCTCTCTCTGTGCGCGTGTGTGCGCGTGCGTGTGTGCGTGCGCGTGCCCCTCTTCCTGTGTGTGTGTGATGATTACAGTATGGATGGTAGTTATCCGGAAGGTTCAAGCTCCTATCCACTGTCACTCAGCAGTGTGTTGTGTGAAGAGGAGCTAGTCGTCCTCCTGGGGAATCAAACCCAACCTCTTTGGGTCCATGAAGGTGAAACAAAGAGATGAGTCTGTCAGAGAACACTCAAACCAGACAACACAACACTGGGAGGTAAACATCATTAAGAACAATCATTTTTAAAAAACGGTTGTTTTCTGAGCAAGAACTGTCAGCTTTTTTCCCAGACCGGCAGACTCAGGACATTGTTACTGAGAAACAGAGAAATCTGCTGCTGGAACCCAGGAACCCAGGCACATTAACAGCCTTCAGACGCCATTAAACACCATTATCAACCTGGAGGTGTACTACCTGCACACATTAGGGATGTGCCACGAAACAGAAGTACTATAACACTCTTGTGTTTGTGTTTGCAAGCGCGCTCGCATGTGTGTGTATAATGACTTAATCCTCATAGTACTTTCCATGGATGGGAAAGATCTAACATCAAAGGATGTACTGTTCTGATGTTTTTACCTGACTATAGTTCTGTCTGTGTGTGTATGTCAGTGTGTGTGTATGTGTGTCTAATATTAGGAGCTCAGAATAGCGTGTGACGCAGAGCCCAGTGCACTGCTGAAGCCCTGCCAAGAGACAGTTCAGCATCTGTATCACACAGTCTGAGTACACAACGCCAGTTGGTACATCAAATAAACAGCGGCAGATAACATTGTATTACAGGATGTTTTGTATGGCATGCACAAGAAAAACTGTGGTTTTAAGAACTTTAAAGACAGTGGCCCTCATTCGTGAAAAGTGCGTACGATCACTTACACTTAAAATGATCATACAATCAGTATACTAACAGAGATGGCATTCATCAATATTGTCTTTGTCGTATCCTTACGATCAAACCCACGTCTGGACGGAGACTGAGTGAACCAATGTAAAAAAAAACGATCGTTTAGGTCTAATCACATCTTTTTCACGAAAAACAATCCTAACATCCTCAGTAACTAAGACTATAGTATTAATAACTGTAACTATAAAATAAGTTAACAAGGTATATAACACATAGAAACACAAACGCCTTCAATAATGTATTATCACTGTATTAATTACTAGGCTTATTATTATTCCTTTTACTTTATGCTGTGGTTGTCTCTAATTTCTGTAGTTCATGCATTTGTAAAGTTTGATTCTTCTTTCTGTATGCTATGTAAAGCCTGATGCACTAGATCAGTGAAACTGCTTTGCCTTGGTTTACCTAAGTCAGTCATGCCTATAATATCCACATCTTTGGATAGCATAAAAGGTCAATATAATTTTGATGGCAAAAATCATTGCACGTTTTTGAGGCTATTACAGAGCAATAGAGTAAATCAAAGATATTTTGTTATTTTCCTTTGTTTAATTCACTTCATTCTTGTTTACTTCAAGGTTTGGCTTGTTTCCTTCAGAGTTTCATTTATTTGATTAAAAGATGTGTTACTTTCAGTCATGTTCTGACATATCTAGTCTTATTTGTGGAGCTCAGTAATAAAATGATAAATGAAGTTTGAATTTGGTTCACCTAAAAATGAATAAATAAAAGAGTTATTTACTAAAACCATTATTTTGTCTGCGCACTGTGACACGAGAACGTCCAATTAAATATTTTTCTCTTGTTCGTTTCACTTCAGGATTCATCTTTCTTGACTTCAGTCTGTTATTTATGTTGAACGGCAGTGAATTTATATTTTGATGTTTGCCACACTGGCATATTATATGTAAATAAGGACAGGTGGGGCACATTCTTGCTTTCACAGCTTTCTCAGATTTATCAACCTGCATTAAAATAAACGCTCATGTCGACCAGGTGCAACGGTTTCATGAATCATACTTTTCAATGATCGTAAGTCTCCTCCCACAATTGAATCTGCGATCTTATCTCAGAAGGTTTCATGAATTAGGGCCAGTGTCCAAATGGGTTTGAAAATAAGTTTGAAAATACAATGTATTATGTCATTATTGGTCAACTGAATGGGAAAGCCTCTGTGTGACCATTTGAAGCAACCATGTTAGCTGGTCCAACTGTCTTCCTGACCATTCCAAAGCCATAGTAAAACTACTGAAAAACTACAAAGCATTTGGTTAACATTGATAAAGTGGAAGTAGCCTGTCATTCTACGACATTGACATCAGTCAAGTTCAAATATTTTAACACCAAGTTTGGGGAACCTTTTGTTTCCCTGTAAGCTAGCTAGCAGCAAGCTGGCTTCATTTACTTGTGCATGATAAGACAGCACTGTTTCACCAAGCAAAAGCTAACGTTATAGCACCGATCTAGCTTTATTCACTAGAAACTACAAATTGAAACATGAAGCAGTACTTAAACAGATGAGGTTTCCGTTCATTATGTGTGTAAACGGATTCCGCGTGTCTCCTCCTCACCTCCTTGTCCATGCTGTCTAAGTCTTCCTTACAGAGGGTGTAAAGGGGGTTGGTCTCGGACATGCTGGGCTGGCGTTCCCGTCGCCTGCAGGAAGGCCCTGGCTGTTCTTCATCTTGATTGGATGGCCCCGCACCCTGTTGTGTTTTCTGACCCCCCCTGAACAAACAACAACAAACACAAGTTCAATAGGAATACAAACTTGTAAATCTTCAGTTTATTTTGTTATCATAAAAAAATATTCATTCTTATCATTTTTGCTAATTTTTGTCTAATTTTTCCTGCTAAACCTGCCACGTCGGCAGCCACGCAGCCCCTTCCTGACAGATGCGGGATGGCGAGGGGCGCTCACATAGTTTGTCCAACCACATGTCGTCAAGCTGGACGATTCTTTTCGCACTGCTCATCCAACCTGGAAGCCTTTAGTCAGATCATGTAGAGGTTGATTATGCTCACCAACTATACTTCCGCGATTGAATTTACAGGTACCTGATCTGCACACAAAAAGTCGCTGGAGAGCAACATGTCAAGGTACATAATTCGACTTATCTATCCCAGATCCCTCAGCCATTCAGGGTTGTGCATGTGAATATCACGCTCAGCATTTTAATGAGCGAAGGAGGGTTAAATCAATGAAAATGGGATTGGTGCAGCGGTCTAAACTCCCAAATCTGGGCTACACGTGCCCCCACCCAGGCAATGGGTGTTCCGAATCCTGGCATGACCACTGTCTGTGCCCATTCTCTGTCTCTCCTTGGTTCCTACTTTTCTGTAAATAAGATAATAAAAAGGCTCCCACCCCACAAAAGAAATATTAATAGTTATTTGGATTTAATCATGTAATTTAATCAGATATGCAGTGATGACATAACAATAAAAATGTTTTGCATGTTTGCTTTAATGGTAAATAACTATAAGTCAGGCACAAACATCTATTCCCCAATAAATAAATAAATAAATAAAAACACCCACACACGCATGCACACGTGCACACACGCACATGCACACACTAAACCAATAAGGTGCCACAGTGAGAGAGAAACACAAAAACAGCCTTGATGTACATTTTCAGCATTACATTCAGCGCCCAAAACAGCTAGTTTTCCATTTACTTGTAAACCTCCAGTAAATGCTGAGGCTCACAGCTTCCAAGGTACCATATCCAAGCCCTTTTAGAGGCCACCAACATACATAACACCTGCCCATTTGTCCTGCTCTGCCATGCTCATGCATGTGTTAAAGGATACAGGGAAAAAAGAGAAATTAATAAACAAATAAAAAAAGACAGATGGTACCCATTAAACCTTCAGTTATGAATCTAGGATAACATCGACACATGCAGCGGGACACAATCTGTGATGTGTTGTGAAGAACAAGAAGCTGGGAAGGAGGGGTAAAGAGCGTGGGGTGATAAGACAAAAAGTTGAGACGTTGTTAAAGAAGTGTGTACAACAGGCAATTATCTTCCATAATGAATTACATTTGCAACTGTGTTACCTTTTACAGACAAATGAAAACCCAGTAGAGTGCTTGTATGACCTACAACAAGCTCTTATAAAGTGACAGAGTATCTTTGGCAAAACGATTGCATAACTTTCGGGTCTGGCTAGACGGTTTCACTTTATTTGGATAGTCAAAATGAGTATCTGTAGATCTACAGATATTTATACTATAACAACCCATTAGAAAGCTTAGTGAATGTTTGCTAAGGTTAAGTTTAGGGTTAGCATTAGAATTAGAGTTAGCTTAAGAGTAAGGGAAAAGGTTAGGTTTAGAGATAGGATGGGGTTTAGATTAGGGTTAGGTTTAGTAGATGGTTAATTGAATAGTTATTGATAATCTGTAGACTGTTATTGATAGTCCTTAGATCATTTTTAATAGTCTGTAAAGCATCTACAGATAAGACTATCCAAATAAAAAGTTACAGGCTAGACAGTTCCGGGGATAGCAGGTCCAGGGTCAATATCAAACCGACATGTAATAATGGATCATTGTCCTCAATAAATAAATGACAAAGTATATTTTTGTCTTATTTGTTTAACTGGGTTCTCGTTATCTACTTTTAGGACTTGTGTGAAAATCTATTTATGGAAAAATCAAGAAAATTCTAAAGGGTACACAAACTTTCAAGCAGCACTGTAGCTGTCCAGTCTGTATTACTTCAGTCGACACTGTTATACAGTTGTGTTCATAAGTTTACATACCCTGGGAGATTTTTTATTTCGGGATTTATGAGCCGTTAATGGTTACATAGTTGTTTGGCTCCTTTGTAAACCTTACTGGTAACAGATATCCTAAATGATTCACCCCTGTTCCCGATTTAATTTTAAATTACTTTGATTCTAATAAAACATTTTTTTTCAGACATGTTCAAGGAGTTCAGATAGAGCCTGTATCAGGGCCAAATCTAGTTCAATGTGTTATGTCACTATTTTTGGTAGCCTACTGTACTTAAATGGCCAGTATGTACTTTATTTTCTTTATTCATTGAAGCCTCTATGTTTACAGGGTTGTGGTGATGCGCAATGTGCTATAGGTGCAAAAAAATCTCTGTTTGGTACTGCCAATTTGTTTTGTCATGGTTCATATGCGCAATAAACATTACATTTTGTGAGAAAAAAATTGTTGCAGAGAATCGTGATTCATATTTTTCCCTGAATTTTGCAGGCCTATTTACAATAATTGAAAAAATAATTAAAATAATGATAAATTAATAATAATAATAATAGTGTTAAAGTGATTTAAGTTTGGACATTAAAGCCAATTCATTCCCACCATACACACAACTGCAAAACATAAAGCATAATTAAAACTTTTATTATCAAAAACATTCTGTGCAAACATATTGGCATATCATATTTTGGCCATATCACTCAATCATTTCAGGACTGTGACTAATGTTTGGGAAGCTGCCTAAAAGGCAGGGAATTGGACAAGACTATGTGGGAAGGGAAGAAAAATTGGGAAAAAAACTAATCTGTGACTAATGAAGAAATGAGGCAGGGAGATGTAGGACCTGACCTGTAAGACATGTACAGAAATATTTAAACCAGTGGTCCTCAAACCCTTCCATGAAGGGCCTAGTGTATGCAGGTTTTTGGTCTTTCCCTTCAATTAGAGCCAAATTAAAACCTAGACTGCCAGGTGAGGGGAGATACTAACCAATTAGTGAGCTACTCCATCAGGCTTGTACAAGGTAAAAGCGAAATCCTGCATACACTAGGCCGTCCATGGAAGGGTTTGAGGACCACTGGTTTAAACACTTTAGAATTAATCACCAGTTATATCCAGCATAGTATTGAGCATATTGTCCCTAAAATGACTGTAAAAACATACATCATATAACCCACAGAGAGGAGAGAGCACTAATCAGCTAGTGTACATGGGCATTACTTTTTTTTTTCTTCCTTGGTGATTTTTCCAGATTTTTCTCACTTCCCAACTCCCTCTCTAATCCTGCCTTATCGGGAGCTCCTCAACTCCTTGTACAGGTCTGTGGGATGACGAGGGATGCACACATGATTCATCCAACCACATGTCGCCTGAGCCGCTGATTCTTTTCGCACTGCCAATCCAACACGGGAGCCTTTAGTCGGATCATGCACGGGATGATTACGTTCACGTATTATACTTCCGCGAAGAGAGCGACGTGGCAGGATAAATAATTTGATTTATCTAACCCAAATCCCGGGCAGCGGTGTGTCTATTGTGTGCTGCCTCATGCAGGAGGCCAAAGGAAAGTCAGAGAACCGATGGTTATGACCATGACGTAGACTGTCCTGCAATGCAGTGACTTAGCCAACTACGCCACGCGGACCCCCGTGGGCATGATTATGATACATTGGTATTTTAGGAAATTTACAAACCCAATATGAGAACGGAGCAGTGGTCAAATAACTTTGACACCCAAAGCCCCTTATTTCTTAGTCAGGTAGCCTCAGGGATAAAGCAACTGTGGTTCGAAATGGATTTAACATTTTCTATAGCAAGGTTTTCACGCTGGGAGATAGGAGTTAGGTTTGCAGGGCAGACGAAAAGATCTGAAACTAGGCTCTAAAATGAGAATGCAGAAAGACACGGGTATTTTTGGTCGTGCCTCCGTGCCAGGCATCTTAACGGGTGGCAAAAATATTTCAACGTGTGCTTCAGATCTCTGTGAAAAAAGGTTGGGAACTCCGGAAATAGGAGAAAGAGGGCGGAACAAGGGGCTTCTCTACAAAAACAGAAAATACTGAAAAAGAAATTCTACCCCTAGGGTCTATACTGTTAAACTGACTATTTTTGCCTGCAACCTGATATGCACCTTACAGCTCTCAAACACGCACAAAGAATCACACTTCCGCTCATCTACAGACACACACACAGACACACACACAGACACACACAGACACACACAGACACACACAGACACACACAGACACACACAGACACACACACAGACACACACACAGACACACACACAGACACACACACACACCATTGACTCTAGTCCGTCTTCATGCACACACAGGCACCAATATGCAAACACATTCAAAACTCACTACTGTACACTGGTATCATTTATCTTGTTTACCTTGTTTGTTATTTTTGTAATTGTCCTTTCTTTAAATGGGTTGTACCGGAGAACATTTTATTAAACTGACTGTACAGTTTAAATGAGTTGAAGCATTTCGCTACACCAGCAAAAACGTTTGCTACAAAGCGACTACTAAAACATTACAATTTTAAAACACCAATCAGGAGACGGGCTCCTAGGATAATTCCTCTCTAATACAGATGTACCTTTTCTAAAACACCACCAGAGAATGTCTGGTAAAAAGCTCTCAGCAAATTAAGAAAGAATAATATCTTGTAGATGGGTCCAAGCCCTCCCCAATCACAGCATCAGTGTTTAATTTCTCCAAATAATGGAACCTTCCAGCATTAACGTGCTAATTCATCTTCATGTCTTTGCTGTAGAACTGAAGGAACAGTCCAGTACTAATCATTTTTATTCCAACAGAACATTCCCAGAGCTGCCAGCTGACTTCACAGTGCTCCTGTTATTTACAGCCTGATATTAATATATAGATGGATTCTCAGAATGAAATCGAAGTTGGCTGAAGAAGAAATAGGGCACATGCAGCATATATGCAATAAGACAATATATACAATATTTACAGCACATCAAGGGAGCAGGAGAGCTGACCGGGTACATTTCTACCCAGCTGTAGATGGATGGTCAAAACGCAGCGGGAACAGAGCGGGTGGGGAGTCGAGTTGTCTTCTGATCGACGGACATGCGGTCCCAGGCTTGTTAAACCAAAAATAAGAAACAGGCCTGACTCTTTCGTGTCAGGGGTTTTTGAGACGTTTCCATGTCAAACAAGCCTCCAGATATGTTGAAATCATGCTCCTCTGATTTTACACACACACACACACACACGTATCATGCTTTTAAGGCAAAATTTCATAAAAATAGACTACTTAGAGCAAACATCCGGTGTTGTCATCCTTTCTAAGGCCATGCAGGTGGTTTGCTATTATGAAAATGTCTCTACAGCCCAACCCATATGGGATTCTTTTATGTGATACTGATTCAGTTTTTTCTGTTACTACAGAAAAATACCCTTTTCTGCATGGATTTTGCTTAAAACCAGCACTCTTCACAATTTTTCATGTGTGAATATATATAATATTCTATTTACAATCTCCTTAGACGCAGTCAGCTCTCTTCATTTCATCTGTTATATGTTGTGATTTCCTCTTGTAGGGTACAAACTTAGTCATGTAATGACAGACCTCTTCAGAACAAATAATAAAATGTAAATAATATTAGTTTTATATCTGTGAAAAACACTGCAAATATCGGCAATTCATATCGTCAACCTCAAATTTTATTTTCCTACATGACAGCAACAGCTGTAGTTAAACATAGGCCTAAATCCTTACCAAATAAAATAGAGGAAAACAGACTTATAAGAAGTGGATAGGAGAGATATCGACCTTATTTCCTATAACAATGTAATGTAAAACTGCAGGAATCCCTCCTGTAATGAAACCAATACAACATGAATGCTAGCCTCAGGAGAGACTGATTTCCTGACTATTAAAAAGCACTGGAAATCCGACTTGTGATCCCAGATATCAATGGAACTGATACAACAGAGGAAATGCGTCTCGCCCAACACCACGCAGGGTCTCGCCCAACACCACGCAGGGTCTCGCCCAACACCACGCAGGGTCTCGCCCAACACCACGCAGGGTCTCGCCCAACACCACGCAGGGTCTCGCCCAACACCACGCA
>JACXGM010008888.1:9483-28412 GCA_016801145.1 Umbra pygmaea | reverse complement strand
GGCATGTCTGCCAGGATTTTAATAAACTTCTACAGGTGCACTATTGAAAGCATCCTTTCTGGTTGCATTACAGCCTGGTACGGCAGCTGCTCCGCTGCTGATCGCAAGGCCCTTCAGAGGGTGGTGAAGTCAGCGGAGCGCATCATAGGCTGTTGTCTCCCCTCCGTGCAAGGCATCTACCACAAGCGATGCCTGAGGACAACTCAGAACATCTTAAAAGACCACAGTCATCCAGGCCGTGCCCTTTTCTCACTGCTGCCATCTGGTAGACGTTACCGGAGCATCAAATCACGGACTACCAGACTAAAAAACAGTTTCTTTCCGCAGGCCATTTGGCTGCTTAACATGGAACATTGATTACAAATCATTTCTTGAGTCCCTGTCATTCTCTGGTCACTTTATGCACTCATTCAATGCACCTTTAAAAAGGAATTTCCATGCCATATTTATATTATTCATTACTTTGCTGTGTACACTCCAGATCACTGTTCAGTACATAGTATATTGCTATTATTACTATTATTATTGTTTTAAAATTTCTTCATATTGTATGTAATTTTTTAAGCCCACTGTGTAGATGTGTCGAGCCATGTCACAAGGATTTCTCTGCATAGGATGATGTGATGTCATTCGATGCATATGACAAATAAACAACTTTGACTTTGACCTCTGGCAGGAGAGCCCCACTTTCAGCACCAAGAAAAAGCTTAGAGTTCCTTAGAATACTGGCATCGTGCACGCTTGGTGTCTGTGAACCTGGAATATAAAATTATTTATATTTTTCAGCAGTCAAACTATACTGACATTTCATTTTATCAATAGAGAATTATCACCAACCTGAACAGGCCAGGCCATTGCTAGCATTGTAAAACATTCAGGGTTGGTTAAACATTGTTGTAACTATAGAAATATTTATAAACATTTGTGCAATTTCACAGTAGGCATTCAGCCAAAAAATAGATTTTTGAGCAAATTCACTTCTCTAACAAATATATGGAATTAACCTTTCCAATAGGGAAGCTATCTGCTCTGTCAAATGAGATTACATTTGTGTGTGTGTGTTGTCGGTTAGATTAACACTGGTAACACTTTATGGTAAGGGTACTTGAATTATGAATTCATGCATGAATTAATTGATGTATGTATTATTATGCATTATAAAATTAATGATTTCTGTATTACTGCATTTCTTAATATCCCATGAATCATCAGTAATTGACATGTTCATAGTCTGTCATTCGTGACCTCATATATGAACAACACAACTAAATGTACGTGGGCACAACATTATGAATTATGATTTATGATTATGATTACTCATGATTACTTATTTTTCTGCAAAATAATGTGGTTATCACTGCGCAAATTCTGAACACAACTTGTGCATAATGATGTACCCACCTTACTTAATGTTTTAGTTGATGTGTTGTTAATGCATGAGGTCATGAATGAGAGGCTATGAACTCATGTCAATTCTGGATGATTCATAAGATATAAAGGAATGAATTAATGCACAAATCATGAATTAATTCACGCATGAATTCATAATTCATGTACCCTTACCGTAGTGTTACCATAACTTTAGTTCAAGCCTCTGGCAGCAGTTCCAAATAATTTGTTTGGTGCCATGCAATGAAAAATACCTTTTCACAAAGTTCAGTGGGCACATTTTCCAAAAGAATGCTTTAATTCGGAAAAATAAAGTTGGTCCCACATGAAACTCACTCAATGTCTTTTAATATTGTATCACAACGTTGGGTTACCTATTACCGGGTTACATCACCTTGGTAACTTATGCTGTGAACCTAACCTGCTCCGGAGCAGGCTATAGTCGAGATAACCTATTAACCCATAGAAATGGAATGTATAGAAAGGCCATTCCAATTCAAATCAATGTAGCGGAATGGTCAGAGCGGCAGCCATTTTAATGTGTACCATTCCATTGCAAAGATCTAGCGGCCTACTTAAACCGCATTAAACCGATTTGTGTGTTGTCAATCGCCATTTTGTTGTGTACTAATCGAATGACCACGCCAAGCAGTTCATTAGCCTTTCTATCCATTCTATTTCTATGGATTAACCCAAACAAAAGCACCGCCTATTGACCAATCAATTCTCAATTGAAAAATGGGTTGCCATTCTGGGAGTCGCCATTGGCTTTCTCTGATGAGATCAGTGGAGGGAGTGACGTGTCTTTGTCAGCTTCTTGAGCCGTATGTGCCAGTGTAGTGCAATACATCGAAGTTGTGCGCTTACAGTTCCACAGACTTTATACATAATGTTGCGTTTGTTTGTGTCAGGTATTTTAATGTGTGTTCTGTTTGATACGGACCAACATCAATGCATCCCCTTTAACTGTAGAGACAGTACATACATTTACTATTTACTCCTACAGAACTTGTTGAACAACCAAGTACTTTGACATTAATTATTAATTTACACACCCTGTACATTTTTTATTTGCTCCCATGGCCGTTTAACACTGTCAGGGTTGCAAATGAAAGAATACAATAAATAAAATTATTATACACGATCAGCGTTAAGCAAAACATTGGTTTAATGGAATACACAATTGTAATTATAGTCAGTGATATCAATGAGCCTGAGGCATTTATAAATACACGGGTGGCAAGTATTTCCCAGCTTTCCTTCCTACTTTATGTCTGAATTATATTTTTTATGCTCTTCAAATTTCTCAAAATTATCATTCACTAAAATTGAGCGAAATATGCGTCTCTCATAGACTTGTCCGTGTCTGCGATTGGTCCGATGGTGCACACACCGCCCCTTTTATGTGAACACGCTCGTCACTAGATTGGGAAATACTGGGTTGATTTAACGAATTGATAACCACCATCGTGACATCTCTTATCTAGATCGCAATTGTTAGGTTCAGTGAAGCCAGGTAATGAAAAGAAATCCAGGGCATGTTGAACTTGCTTCGTAGTATAGGCCCCTGGTCACCCTATGAACCAGCTGACTTCATTGGACTTGTCAACAATATTTTCTGACGGGTGGATGTGGTGGGTAATGTTGGTTGTGAACGTAGCATTACGTACGGCTCTTCTTTCCATTTCAACTATAAAACCTATTAATCTGGCTGATCAAAACTAATTTCATAGCTACCAGCAGTGGTTGTCTATGAAACGCCCTGTTCACTTCCTAGTAAACAATTTAGCTAGTATACGTCTTCTATGGATTTATGGCAGATCGCAACAGCCTGTGAGGTGCATATACTGCCACCTATCTGTGCGTTTACTTCCGAGGCAATGGTTTGACCAAGGGCTGCACACGCATTTGTGTCGGTTTGCTCGTCATGGCGCCGATGAAATGAAAGTTTCAGATAAGAGGTGTAAACGCAAAGATGCATTTACATATGTGTTAATCCAATCTAGATTAACAACAATATGGTAGTGTAAAAAGGGCCTATAGTCACTGCAGTTAAAGCATAAACAGTGTAGGTTCTAAAGGTTTCCTTATAAGGCCTTTAATTTACCTCAGAGGAGAAGAGGTGTGCCTGCAGGGTGACTCCTGGGAGATAGAGTTCCTACAGATGTCAGCCTGTTTTGCCTGTAGGTGTATTAGGTCCCAAGATCACTATGAATACATGTCCACCCAATTCATTCAAATTAAACAATACACCAGTGTCTTATATTGGCCACTTATATGACGAATTTGCACCTGGAAACACATCAAACTGAACACAAACTTAACTGTACTTTAAATCAATTTACCTTCAGACTGCCAGAGAACAGCTCCTAATATGACATCTGTATGCTGGCCCCATATTATATTCTAGGGACCGTCGATCACACACATCCCAGCCGAGTTCACTTCAAGTTCACAAGGTAGAACTGGTGTTGTAAGGTATAATTAGTACCTGTATGAGTGACTTCTAGGCCCTTGTTGTTCTGTAATAACATGTAGCGATACGGTTTCAGCTCTCGGCACTCTCTCTCTATCTTGGCAAAGCACCTTTTGGCAATCTCAAATTCCGTGTATCATCAGATGTGCAGATATCCAATGCTTTGGTTCCATTTGTCTTGGACATTGTTCTAGCTTTGATCACAAATTGGCGTAATTACTCCGGGACATATCGTTTATAGCCTGTTTCCCGTAAGAAACACAATGCATGGAACAGGAGAACCCAGCCTTGTATTGGCACTGCGGCACACATGCACAAACACGGTAGGGTGAAGGAGGTTTGACCTACAACCTGAGTGGATAAATGGGTCCAATTAAAGCAGCTTTTATGTTTTTCTTGAACAATGCACTTTACAGCTCTAGCTGCTGCTATTGTGCCTTGTCATCTCACCGGCGCTTTCCGACTGTGTCCGGATGTGTAAATGAACCGGGGGTGAAACTGAACCAGCGCTTTTTTTTTCTCTCTCTGCCTCCTTGTTCGTCCCTATTTCCTTTCATCCATCTCCAAAACCAAACATAAATGAACAAGAAAACCTGAGAGGTGAACGGAGGGGAAAGTGTTTATTTTCTGGGTTCTGGAAAACAAGAGCAATCAGGACTTAAACAAGGTGTGTTTGTGATTCGTTAAGCTTCTAAGTACAGATTGTCACAAACATTTATCCCCATTAAGTTGAATTTATGGGAGCCTTCTACACAGCCCAGGGCCAGCGACAGACAGGGGAGATACTTTGGATGATGTGTCAGTTGTAATCTCACCTATTGATCATAACAATAGTACAGGGTGTGGCCCAAGACCTACATTATAGGAAAACATACAAAATTTTCAATTTCTACCAACCATAAGTTAACTTATGACATCATTCACTGTAACTGACAAACATTAGTATTGCCTTTAATTATGTTATTGATCGTATGATGACGCACTAATGGGACTCCCTGAAGAATTCACAGCTACTCGATTAGCCTAAATTAGTGGTTCTCAAACCTTTCCTCGAGGACCCCCAGACATGACACAGTTTAGCTGTAGCCCTGAACCATCAGATCAGATTCACTAATAAACAAGATGTTAATTAGTAGATAAGTTGAACCAGGTGTGCCAGCTCATGGGTAGTTCAAATACATGGACTGGGTGGGGGTCCCCGAGGAGAGGTTTGAGAACCACTGGCCTAAATGACTCATGGGAGTAACTGTTTTAGTAGTTAGCCTAACCAACTAACTTGACTTATATAGACTAAAATCACAGCTGCTCCGGGCGAACAACAGCAAACCATGACTTATTGGGCCAATGAAGCGTGACACGCACAAACAATAGTAACATTGCACAGCTTTTGGGCTCCGAGGGGGTCGACCAGGTTCAGCAGTCCTGGGCCTCTGGCATTGCTACGTCTCTGTTTCTGAGGATGTGTGCCGCGGCTTAAAGGAGTGATGGCGTAACTACAGTGCTGCTTGAAACTTTGTCAATCCCACTAGGATAATCATGGTTTTTAAATTACATTTTAAAATAAACTCACCATATCTGAAACCCAAATAGTAATGAAGACATTCCAAATAAAGGATACAAAGAAAACATACACTGCGACCTAATATTGTAAAGGTCTTTTAGCCATCACAATTTGGCCCATGTCAAAGTTGCTCAAATCCTTATGCTTGCCCATTCTTCATATTAGGCACTTAACAAAATGTTAAGTGAACATTTTGTTCTCAAAGTTGATGTGTTTGAAGCATTAAAAATCAGCAAGTTTAATGCAGGGCTCTACGCTAGCCTTTTTGACAAGGTGAAACGTGTGCCTAGGTTGAAAAATCTAGGCGCACACAATGAAAATGTAGGTGCACTAGATACAATTTTTTTTATTGTGTGACTGTAAACCATACTTCAGTTTTAAGAAAGCTTGACAGATTCCCCTGCCTCGTACACCTTTTCATAAACATTCACTGCCTTCCACTCTCTTATACACACCTACTCCCTCTGAAAATCACACCTCAAAAATTGCTTGAAATACGTAATAGGTGCCATTTCATGTGACCTTCTTACAAACGCTGATAGAATTTTTTAAATCTAGAAAGCGACATATATGGAATAATGACTATAACACTATGCAGTGCTTTGTTACATAAAAAATGTATCTGAAATTGATAATTTATATCAAAGATGGACCGATTCCTGCCATTGATAAAAACCCTGTGAAAGCACTCATTATGTCTTCATTGCAATTTCGGTTCAAATGGCAAAATAAGTGCTGTGTAGTTTAGGAAAAGTACTGCATTGAATAAAATCATTGATAATGATTGTGAAAAGTATAGGTCTTAGAGATGTTTTATAATTTACAGCAGTAATTAATTAATTAGGTTTAGGCATCCCTGACAATTTTCAGGAATTCCATTCATAAATAATTGGGTGTTTGGATCAGTAATTTCATTTTGATCTATCAAATAATTGAAGGACACAGCAATTTTTGGGTAGGGAAATGAGGTTCATTGGATTAACAGAATGTGTAATATGCATCAAAACAAAATTAGACAGGTGCATGAATATGTGCACCCTTGTCATTTTGTTGATTTCAATACCTGTAACTACATAGCACTGATTAATTGGAACACGTAATTGGTTTGGTGAGCTCATTACGCCTTGAACTTCATAGACAGGTTCATCCAGTCATGAGAAAAGGTAGTTAAGGTGACCAATTGCAAGTTGTTGTTCTCTTTGACTCTCTTCTGAAGAGTGGCAACCTGGGGGCCTCAAATCAATTCTCAAATGACCTGAAAACAAAGATTGTTCAACATTATGGTTTAGGGGAAGGCTACAAAAAGCAATCACAGAGATTTAAGCTGTCACTGTCCACTGTGAGGAACATAGTGAGGAAATGGAAGACCACAGGCACAGTTCTTGTTATGGCCAGAAGTGGCAGGCCAAGTAAAATAACGGAGAGGCAAAGGCGAAGGATGGTGAGAATGGTCAAAAACAGCCTGAAGACCACCTTCAAAGACCCACAACATTATTTTGCTACATATGGTGTCACTGTGCATCGTACAACAATTCAGCACACTTTGCACAAGGAGAAGCTGTACGGGAGAGTGATGCGGAAGAAGCCTTTTCTGCACACATGCCACAAACAGAGTTGCTTGAGGTATGCAAACAGACATTTGGACAAGCCAGCTTCATTTTGGAAGAAGGTGCAGTGGACTGATGAAACAAAGATGGAGTTATTTGGTCATGACAAGGGGCATTATACATGGCAGCAAAAGAACACAGCATTCCAAGACAAACACTTGTGGAGGTTCCATCATGCTGTGGGGCTGTGTGGCCAGTGACTACTGGGAATCTTGTTAAAGTTGAGGGTTGCATGGATTCCACTCAGCAGATACTTGATAATAATGTAGAGGAATCAGTCACAAAGTTAAAGTTACATTGGGGCTGGATATTTTAACAAGACAACGACCCAAAACACTGCTCAATGTCTACTCTGGCATTTATGCAGAGGAACAAGTATAATGTTCTGGAATGGCCATCCCAGTCCCCAGACCTGAATATCATTGAAAATCTGTGCAGTGATTTGAAGCGGGCTGTCCATGCTCAGCAACCATCAAACCTTACTGAACTGGAGAGTATTTGCAAGGAGGAATGGTCCAAAATACCTTCATTCAGAATCCAGACACTCATTACAGGCTATAGGAAGCGTCTAGAGGCTGTTATTTCTGCTAAAGGAGGCTCAACTAAATGTTAATGTGATATTTCTGTTGGGGTCCCCAAATTTACGCACCTGTCTAATTTCATTCTGATGCAAATTGCACATTTTCTGTTCATCCAATAAACCTCATGTCACTACTGAAATTTTTTCTGTGTCCTTCAGTTATTTGATAGATCAAAATTGAATGGCTGTTCCAAACACCCAATTATTTATAAATGAAACTCATGGAAATTGTCAGGGGTGCCTAAACTTTTGCATAGGACTGTATGAAGAGAGTGGTATTTTTTTCAAAAATGGCAAGAACAAGTTAGGAAATACATGAAGAGCTAGATGATTTCAACGTTGATGAAGTATTATTGATTGGTAATATCCAACCATACGTTTGAGCTGGAATACAGTGAGGATGAAATATGGGAAGGGCTCCTGCCCAACTTTATCAGTTGAATCTATCTAGCTGCTCACTGGTCAAGCTCTTCATGGCAACAGAGACAGACATTTTTGTTTTGGACAAGGACATGTTTATGCTTTCAATCATGTCCAGCCTAGAAGATATTTGTTAGATCAACCAAGTTTTGATGCTCACATGGACCAAAGTGTTTTGGAAAAGTTCTATTAATTATCCCGAAAAACAACTGGACAAACCAGTAAGGCCCAAGCGGTGTAACACTAACATGTAGTCAGTGGATTTTTTTGTTTAACTACTTAATTGACTGCAACCTAAAATTTTAAATGAAGGTTGATAGAATATTGCTAAGTCTGTATGAATTTGAGCTAGAAAGGTGATGTAACTGTAGATCTACATGTTGAGAAGAAATCATTGAAAGTATCAGTAGAAATTATGTGAAATAGATAGGTCCTAATGGAAGGCAATAGCCAATTTATCATAGCTGGGTGTGGATAATACTTTGAGTAAATACTTGAACAGATGGCATGTAAAATTAATAATGAAGATTTATAGAATATTGCTAAACTGTATGAATTTGAGCTAGATTGGTGATATAACTGTTGATCTATTTGGTGAGAAGTAATCATTGAAAGTGTTGGTAGAAAAGACGTTAAATAGCTAGATCCTAATGAAAGGCTATAGTCGATTTAGCATGGACAGATGTGGATACTACTTTGAGTAAATACTTGGACAAACAGCCCGTAAAATGAAGGTTGACAGAATATTGCTAAGCCTGTAGGAGTTTGAGCTAGACAGGTGATATAACTGCTGATCTACTTGGTGAGAAGTAATCATTGTGACTCATAAATTTAACGACAGTAGTTACGGTGTATTACTAGCTAGTAGGCCAAGGGCTCTACAGCTAGATTGCTGGGGCATTAGCTGGCTAGCTAGCATGTCTTCTTTGTGCATATTGTGTGATAATTTCAACTTCATTTCAAAATGTATCTGTGACAGATTATGGTCAATTATGGTTCAAGCAAGATAGAGCATATAGCTAACAGTCGATATTGTGACCCGTTACAAGTTACAGTGTATTATTACTAGCTAGTAGGCCAAGATCCTGTATGCTAGATTTAACATTAACTTAGTGACACGCAGGGTGCAGGTGCAAAGTTCGGACTGAATTCTAGAACTTGTGGTATTTCAAGTGTAAACTGAAACAGAAGTGCCCAAAATATACTTGTCATGAGTTGGCGTGGTTGTGTTGGAGAGAGAGGAAGACAAAGGCAGGCAGACAGTTGAATATAGATGGTTTACTTGAAAGTTACGTCCAGGAAATGTACACATAAGAATATGCAGTTACAGGTTTCATGAATTGTGAATCAGCACATCGGTATATATAATTATATAATCTCATGCTCTAACATGGCATGGACAAGGACAGTAAATCTATAAAGAGCGTATGCATATAGACTCTAACAATACTGCATTCTTTTCACAAATATGTGATCAATCGATATTACCTCCTGGATGGCCAGCAACCATCAGGTACAGATACTCAATGACTTGCGCCACTCTCTGTTCTACTGAGCACTTAATAGGGAAGATAGGAGACCGGCTGGATGCAATTACTAATTAGACCCAACCGGTCTTTCAATCAACCCGAATAGCCAAAATACATTCCCCTTAAAGGGATACTTCACCCTACAGCGATCTGGAGGTGCTAGTAGCTTCTCCCAGACATTTGTAGAACAGTGAGATATGTTTAATACATGCCTGGCTAGTGTAAGAGCAAGATTTGAAATTTTGGGGGGAATTTTCACACGCTGACGTCACCCTATGGTATGAATCGACTGTGGAGATAGGAAAATGAATCTAGGCGTGTATTCGGTCGCGAAAATAAGCATCCCTGTTTTACTGATCTGGCTTTCAAACCTACTCTCTTAAAGCCTCGGTTGTCCTTGATTTTTTAAGGTATAGCTTGTCTTTCTGTGACGTTTCGATCAGCTGTTTTAATGCTAAATAGACGATGTGGCATGATTTTTTCAGTATGTAGAGAACTACAACGCTGGCTTCCTTGTTCCAACCCCCACCCACACGGCATGTTCTCTAAATTCTGTGAAACATTTCGTAAACAAAGACGCTGGTAACAATAATTGCTAATAACCTAGGATTTGCAGATGAGGAATTTTATAACTTGCTTTTACATTCTGAGTGACATCCAAGCAAACATGTTTGTGCCAGAGTACACCGAAGAACATTTACAACAAATGGAATTTGATATTCAGGCAGCATGTTCTACAGATAATACAGTTGAAACGCGGTTAAATTATAATTGCCTAAAGGCTTCTGTGGGAATATGTCCATCCATGTCTACAGAAAAAAAAAGGACTTGCTACAATGATCATGGACAAGCTTTACTTGTATGGCTTGAACCAAAAATGACTGACGACCGCATATGCGTCACTGAATCACTGGAGTTTTCCAGCACACATGGAGAGAGACGTAGCAGGAGGACAATTAACAGATGAGTAAGTTTATTAAACCTATTTTCTGTACCTTGATAATGGAGCACACATCGTGTCTGTGTGGTAATGTTATTGTATGTGTACTGTGCCACTGTATTTAGTAGCTAGCTGAGTGGATAAATTACTATACCTTACTATATATAGGCTACTCTTTCTAGATAAAGAAAAATGGATGGGATCGCATCGCTTTTCAGCCGCTTTCGGGCTGTATTGCCGGTTAATTTAGCACGTAGATCCTTTTCATAATCTTCCGACCTAAATTGCCGACTGCAGACCCTTACTTTTTATAACCTATTGTAAAGTGTGAAAGATTACTCCTTCTTTTTGGGCTTGCAACCAGGTACAGAACACCAAACGGGCATGATAAATAGAAATTAGACTACAATTTCAAAAACAAATATGTATAACTTTCCAGTGTCAAGCTCTACAGAGGTGTGCTGTTGAATTGCTCATGTTCTGTGTTGGTGTGTTCAAGCGGGGACAGGCACTAAATTCGTTTGGAATTCTGGGAGTTGTGGTAACTCAAGTTTAGACGGATACAGAAGCACCCCAGTGGATGCGAAAGGAACTGAAATATACTATTGGCTTTTCTCTAAAATATTTAAAAAGAACAGACGTGTATATGACATAAATCATCTATGGTAACGTTTGTAAATGGTATACTATGAAACTGATTTACAGTGGAACACTCCTTTAAACATAAATCTACAAAAGACGCTTTATAACTGCCACTTTGAGTGAGTGTGGAACATATCTGGAGGACAGAGAACAATTTATTACGTTCAGCATAGGCGGAACAAGAACAGGAAGTAGGTCCTTAAGTCATTTAGTAGGAATTGGGTCCAGTTGACAGCTGGTAGGTTTAGAACCCATGACTAATTTGGTGAAAGAGTGAAGCGATACAGAGTTAAAGACTTTGAGTGTCCTAATTGATCCATGGCCCGGACAGTTCTGTGCAATCATAGGACAACCGGAGAAATGTGCTTAGGTCGGGTGGAGACCTTTATTTGTTTACTGATGTTCAGGATCTTCTTGTTGAAGAAGTTCATGAACATTTCACTGCTGAAGTGAAGGCCAACATCTCTTGGAGAGTGCTGCTTCTTTGTCAGCTTTGTAACCATGTCAAAAAGAAATTGTGGATTGTTTTTGTTGTCCTCAATTAAGTTGTTAAAGTAGGTTGATTGAGCCGATGAGAGCACTTTTCGACAGTGTGTCATTCTATCATTCAAAGCTAGTTAAATTCTTCCAACTTGGTGGAATGACATTTCCTTTCTTGGATTCTGCATGCTTAATGGCTCTGATGTTGTCTGTGTACCAGGGAGCTAACGTTTTTTTGCGTCTTTGCTTTGTTTTTAGTGGTGCCTAGGTATTACGCAGGGTTAACTCCAGGTCCTCTGTTAAAGTGTTAAGAGATTTTATTAAAATATGTATTTTTGAGATGGTTTTATAGCCTTCCTCAGACTGGTGTCCTCTCACTACCCTGAGGTTCTCTGAGATCTAATTTGCTTTCAGGATAGTGTTTTTAGTAATGACCTGAATGGGTAACAACAAACTGACCAAGTTTACCATCCCTATTGCTTATTTTGTTTTATATTGCGCACTTTTGCATAAAATGTTTAATTCTAATGACTGTAAAATTGGATTTGCTACAGAAAATTGGTGTCACTGCTTGTTTTGGGAGTGAAATGCTGTTTTCACCATGAGAACTAAAGCAGTACCTGCGCAGTAGGACTGACCTGATTAGCAAAACATGTTTGAAGCCTGATACTGGAGAATCAACAAGTGGTGGAACACTTTACTTTCCAAGGCCCTGAAGGCTTGCTCTTAAACTTGGGAGCTGGTCAAGCAACACTTCTCATCTACATCTGAAGAAGAAAAGGTTAAGCACGTTCTCCCTTTCTCCAAAGCAAATGTTAAATGATTCTGCTGCCTCCACATAGAATGTCTATGGTTACCCTGGATCTGTCGTCCAAATGGGCAAATCTGAGACTCAGTGTCTTCTGGTTCAGATAATCTGATGTTGCATGCCTTATTACCAGACCAGGGGTATAATGCACCAGGGGTATAATGCACCAGGGGTATAATGCACCAGGGGTATAATGCACCAAATTAGAATGGAAAATGTTAGACACTATTAATCATGCCAACAAATTATGTAGACTATTTGCTTCTATGGACATATAATAATGTGAATAGGTCCTTTTTGATGGAAATACCAACAATCCAGCAGCACTAAACAATAAAGCCTATGGGAGCATAGTTTAATGTAAATACATTGCATCTGGAAATTCACTTTTTCTACATTTTGTTGTTACAATCTTATTCTAAAATTGATTAAATTCCTTATTTCCCTAAAAATGCAATATAACAAAATATGCAGAATCAGCAACACATGATTAACTGATGATATCATGATTATTATGTGTATGTTTCTGAAACATTTTCCAGATTAGGCGGTCCCATGTATTTCTGTCAGACGTTTGTTGCAGAACACTTACTTGTTTTCTAGTAGTGAAATCACTAAGCTTTAGTCTGTTCAGTTTGTTTAATGTGGTTATCTAGAAAAATAATTTAGTGTTTTTGTCCATAAAACATTTAATTGCTTTGAGTTATTATGTAATCTCCTTTTTTCTGGCCCTTAGAGACACCATGCATTTAGTCCAACCTGTGAGGTAATAATTCTTATTGCTCCAAATGATATCTTCTGACCATGAGATGAATGACTGTGTTTCTCTAGTAGCATGTCTTATGCTTGAGACTTAGTGAGCAGCAGCAGCAGTTCTAGGCTATATTATTATTACCGGTATGTTCTTTAGCAATAGGCAAACTTTGGCTCTCAGCATTGTTAAAACATATAGTGTGACAGTCAGACATTAGAGGAGAAACCAAATATGTCTTCTTCACGTTTCAAGCAGTTACACATTTTCAGTTCCATTTTCCAGAAATTGCAGACGCGCCAAGCTGACATTTAGAAACCCAATAATTGCTTGCACTTGGTAAACACAGTAAAGTAAGCCAATTTTTGAGTTTAAGAGAATAAGCAAATAATTTATTAATTTACTGGGATTAAACCATCTGAGGAAAGGAGAGCTGGTGCATCTCTCATGCTGGATTCACACCAGGCATGGCAAAAAATCACCATACGGCACCATCACGCAGACACACTTTTACACCCCAATCAACATCGTATTCAATCTTCCACCTATTCAGGATGGAAGACAACATTGCATACAACTGTCCTCCCCCAGCAAGGTGACTAGCAGAAGCTTTATCAGTTTAGTATTCATTGACAATACAAAACTATCTACTGAGCTGTCAAAGCATTTTTGCAATCCCATAAACCCATAGGTGAAAGCGACATATTAGCTCTTCCTCAGTGGCACATCAACTTCCAGGTTCTAGTGCCATACGTCAAAGCACCGCACAGGTTGGATAATTTCAACTCTTGCAACACATCCGCCGCACCGCATCCACATTTTGCAGAATCCGGTAGATTTGCCGCAGCAGTGCGCATTGCTTCCTATTGAGATGAATATATTTCTGCCGGGAACGCTACAGGTTTGCCATGCCTGGTGTGAATCCAGCATCAGACAACAAGAATGTGATAACCACAGTTTAAACTGAAACAATGTCTCTGGCACACATTAATCTGCAACCTTTTCTCAGTCACCCACTTTAAAAGCTAAAATGATGAGATGCACTTATCAATTATGGAAATCATGACAGGGACTGAGCCTGTATTATGTTGAAATAACAAACATGTTGAATAGGATTTAACGAAGGCCATATAATTAACACACAAGGTAATTTAATGCAACACAAAAATGTAATCTCTCAGGGGCCCCTATTTTTCTCAATACTCTCAAAAAGTTATTGTTCCAGTATATAATCAGAAGAACTCTTGCCTTGAGCTGGCTGGCTAGCTACTGACGGAAATATCAGCAACTTTTAGTTTCCCCCTGTGAAATTAAACTTACATCAACTCTTCCAAACCTAGTAACATTTGGGGGTTTTCTACAGTGTGTAGTGCCCTCCACTAATATTGGCACCCTTGGTAAATATCAGCAAAATTGTTGGTGAAGGATGAAGAGGTTAAGCCATAAGGCTCTTTTTTCACAGCCTATTTTGCTCATATGTTGTAAGGGTGCCAATATAAGTGGAGTGACCTGTATGTGTTTAAAAGGTTGTATTCATACCCAAAGCTGTTGACGTACACATCGCCTGACACTCATCTTTGCCAACAAACATTTAGTCATCGACCTACATGTGACCTGACATCTGTCGTATGACAGGGTAGCCAGTGTTTTTTTTCTACTGTGGCAACGTTGTGCTAACATTAGCTATAGTAATGTGACTACACTTTTTCACATTTATGGAAAATTGCAGTGTTGAGAGGCACCATCGTGAGAAATACAAGTGCAAACAGCTTTGCAGACTCAGCAGAAATGCACCAGACTGCCAAGGTTCTACCTGGTGTAATTCAGTCTTTGGCTCGCAGCACTACTAACCTGTCAAATTTAAAACAGACTTTTAATGTGACTACCATTTTCTCCCTATATGCAAAACTTTAAAGCAACTCATAAGGAGGCAAACCTATTTCTCCACTTTTATTAGTTCTTTCAAAATGTATTTGTTGGAATAGTTAACATTATTTCATGTCTTTTCAAACAAAAAGGTCAAATGTTTTTATTGACACAACTTGTTAACATGAATCTTATTTCAAGCCACATAAAAAAATAGCACTGAGAATGTTTTTAATGCTGTGATGGGAATCAGACACGTTATCATTGAAATGTTTGGCTATATGCGTTGCATACAAATGAAAAAACACACAACTGCTGAAAAATAATGATCTTCATGGTATGTTTTCACCTCTTTATCTGGTGTTCAGTCTCTTTGAACATTTACCCTATTTTCTTAGCAGTTTATTTGCTACAGTAGTTTGATGGCCTGGCTGAGCTCAGTGCTTTCTACTGTAAATTACAGTGAAGCAGACAGACTGACTGCCTAAACCCCCGGCTGGTTTACAGAAACTAAAACCTTTCTCAGGAGTTAGGTTAAATTAAAGGATTTAGTAATACGCTGATCCAGAATCAGACTTCCTGTGACAACGTACACCTGCACACTCTCACTGTCATGAGATCTGAAGCTGGTCGTCTTTCTCAAAACAGTGACTGATCGTCGTCATTTCCAAACAGAGTCTAATTACTGTAATTGAGAAAAGGATGTTGTTTATTGTGTTAGCCTTGTAATCTGCTTGCCGCTGGTTGGCATCGGTAATCTCAGTTAACATGCATGTCTATACGTTTTGTTTTAGTCTAGCCCGCACCAGATAAAGTTATGAAATAGGGAATAACGGTTGAACAGTCAGGCTATTTATAACGGCATGCCTGTTTTGTAACCCTAAATTCGTACTCTCCTATCAGGCCAATATATCAATCTAACAGTATATTACCCAGTTATCATTATCCCTCGGTATACTGTACACAACATTGAAACAGTTAGCATGTATAATACTTGTTATAGTTCCTTACTATAAGTGCATGGAGCGTTAGGTGGCTCAGTGGTTAGGGAGTCAGACTTGTAGTCAGAAGTTTGCTGGTTCGATTGCCAAATGTCATTGTGTCCTTGAGCAAGGCACTTTAGCCTAAGTTGCTCCAGGGGGATGTCCCTGTACTTACTGTAAGTTGTTCTGGATAAGAGTCTCTGCTAAATGACTAAAATGTGAATGTACCGTAATGGATTTGGTTTCAATACTGCCTACTGTTATTATTTTGTCACATGCACACGAGATGCAGATGTTATTGCATGTACAGTGATAATCTCAGGCTACAGCTCCAGCAATACAGTAATAATAAAAAGTATTTAGAAGAAACACAATGTCTTTTTGTAAACAATTAGGCATAACATGTATAAACAATATAGTATACAAGAGATCAAACATCTTACATAGTCTGTGAATGTAAACAGTACCCACAGAATGATACTGTGTGAAAATCAAGGTGCAATTATCTTTGGTGCCTCTGTGTTTGTATATGTACAGCTGAACAGATACATCAAAGTATTCCTAACCCCAAATACTTTAAAATATTTAGAGTGGAAATGTACATTTTGTTGTTCTCTATTGCCTGGGAGAGGATTTTTATTTGTGGTGACTTGGGACAGTAGAAATTTCGGTGGTTTCCCCTGTTGGCCACAGCCACTTTGTTCACATTCCCAAGGTGTAATTCCAGTCTTAACCAGAGGGGGACAGATTAACAAAACATGCCCAACATGTATCACATCTGCCCTCAATGACTCCCATGGGGACAGCAGGTTGGGTAGCTGTGGTGACATTCAGACGTACTCAAGACCAAGACCCTGGCAATTGCGTCTCGCTATCCAAAACCACTGTAACAAATGTGGTTGTCTGAACCTAAATTAGGCCTCCGACTTCATTTTTCAACTACTGGAGCAACTTGATGTGCAATTCCGAGGAACAAAATAACCTGTGCTACACGTTTTAATGAGAATGCATTTCTTGATTTGGCTCCGACGTATGCTTTTTTTATAAGTATGTCAATAGTTGGCCACATTTGTCTGAGTGGTTAACCTAAAGGTGTTTGCTTAAACCCTATGTGTTTTTCTGTGGGCATTCAACTCAATTCAGTAGTTTTCTTGGCAACAACAGGTCTGCATCAAGGCTCACATCTGCTGTGTAAATACACATGTCCCCCGCAGGCCTCCGTTTGTCATCACTCATCACTCTGTGTCGTCTCATTCGGTCTTGTAATAACACGGAGTCACTCTGTCAGTGCCACTACCGTTCCTTTAAAGAAGTGGAGTTAGGGATTAAATCCAGCTCGAACCTTTCACACTTCGTCGTTCTTCATAATGGAAGGTTATACCAAGGTCTGCCAAGCTTGCATCTGGCATGCATTATAACTCAACACCCTTATACTGTATACACACTCACTCGCAGTAGTTTGCATTCACATACTTGCAAACAGGTATGAACACACACAGATGCTTGCCCACACATATACGGTACCCATGTACATGTGTGTATAAACACCCACACACACAGAGTGTGTGGTTAAACAGCCCAGTTAGAGTTGGAGTAGGATCACTGTATGCACATGTATCCTATTTGTAAAGCTGGAGTCAATGGCCCATCTCTTCCTTAACAATCCTAGTCCTTTGCCTTGTTGTCACTGACAAATCAGCCAAAACAAGTTGCATTCTAGGCGATAATACAATGTCCCTGTCTTTCACTTTATGTTGTGCTTGATGTTGGGCTTTAATTGAGGTAGCAAAAATAGATGAGGGGAAAAAATTATCTATAGCTGCCGTTGACCTGAACAACTAATGTCCATATGGGCTGGTTATGATTCTTAAGGAGGAGAAGGCAATACCACTCTGGTAGATAGTCACTGTAACCATCTGGAGACAATGTAGAGAATAACAAGATAGCCTAAACACACCGAGCAGAGCATGAAACCACCAAAACAATGAACAAGAAAAAGGCTAAATAACACCCGCTGGTTTGACTGCTTTCACTGATAATGAAATTAGATTTTTTTAGACAAACACTGGTACAGTTAACATTTTGAGTTCCACGACGTTCTTGTATCAGTTATGTATCTGTATATACACGTTAGACTAATTATTTTAATTACATATTTTAAATAAACATTTTAAATCTCAGATAAATTATATGTTTATTGTTGTGGTTGTTTTTCTTATTGTTTGTATTTTATATTTATATTTTTGGTCGGCTGTAAAAGAGACGTGGGTAAAAAAAAGGCCAGGGATTGTATTAGGGTGGCCGTGGCCCCTTCCGGCCCTCCGTTGGGACCGCCCCTGGCCCTCCGTTGGGACCGCCCCTGATGGCGATGTAATCATTTAGCAAAGACATATTGTGCTGCAGCTTATCCCATCACCGATTGGCATTTATCTTATTGAAATGGAATGGACGGTCGTAATAACTTCTAGGGAGTTTTTCCTATTCACTGGAACGCTCTGCGTTGGCGTGATCTGGGTTATATGCATTGGCGTAATCTGTCCCTTTGGGTTATATGCAGGGTACCTTAATGCTGTTACAGCTGCTGATGTTTAGAGCTGATTTTGAAATGAGATTGATCTGAATGGTTTTGATGGATGAGGGCGATCGGATGGAGGGAAAGGGATGAGGAGGAAATAGGATGGTTGGATCATCATCCCAAACAGCATCATTGGTCAGCAAAGATGATAAGAAGCCAGCGACTGGATGATGTAAATTACAGAGATTGAAATACAAGATGAGAGAGAGAGGGCAGAGAAAATGCAGAGAGGGTGGGAGGGATGGAGGGGGAGAGAGAGAGAGGGAGTAGGGAGAGCGTGAGGGAAGGAGAGAGGGAGAGAGAGGGAGGGAGAGAGAGAGGG
>JACXGM010008887.1:0-28313 GCA_016801145.1 Umbra pygmaea | reverse complement strand
ATGTCCACCATAGTAATATCCACCATAGTAATGTCTGCCATAGTAATGTCTGCCATAGTAATGTCCGCCATAGTGATGTCGCCATAGTGATATCCGCCATATTAATGTCCGCCATGGTAATGTCCACCATAGTAATGTCCACCATATTAACGTCCACTATAGTAATGTCCACCATATTAATGTCCACCATAGTAATATCCACTATAGTAATGTCCGCTATAGTAATATCCGCCATTTTAATGTCCCCCATAGTGATGTCTGCCATAGTGATGTCCACCATAGTAATGTCCGCCACAGTGATGTCCGCCATAGTGATGTCCACCATAGTGATGTCCGCCATAGTAATATCCACAATAGTAATGCCTGCCATAGTAATGTCTGCCATAGTGATGTCCGCCATAGTGATGTCCACCATAGTGATGTCCACCATAGTAATATCCACCATAGTAATGTCCACCATAGTAATGTCCACCATAGTGATGTCCGCCATAGTAATGTCTGCCATAGTAATGTCCACCATAGTGATGTCCGCCATAGTAATGTCTGCCATAGTAATGTCCACCATAGTAATGTCCGCCATAGTAATGTCCGCCATAGTAATGTCTGCCATAGTAATGTCTGCCATAGTAATGTCCGCCATAGTAATTTCCACCACAGTAATGTCCGCCATAGTACGTTTTTTTTAGCCTACCTCTTCCAAATCCATTATCAAGTAGGAAGAAGGAAGACCATTAAACATCTTTTTGACGGGTGGATCTGAAACCTCTTTTGGGGACTAATAGCCATCTCACAATTGTATTGTAGCCTTGAACTGGCTCACATGAATCAAATAGACAAGTGCTTCATAATTAGTTGACAAGATGATTCAGGTGCGCTTACTAATGCTGTCTGGAAACTCCAAGGAGAGGTTGGGAAACTTCTTAAAACATTGAGAGGGAAAATAAATAATTTCTGGATTCATCAAATGCAAACAATGGAGCCTGTTAGAAAAGCTGCTTTAAGTAACTCCTTTGTATTTTTAGGTCTTTGTTCAAATTAAAAGTGTAATTTTGGCTTTCAAATTGTAATTTATACAAAAGAATACTCCAATCATTTGGCCCAATGTACCTGAGTTTAAGGAAGAAAGTTAGTGTAATCCCCAAGTACTATGGCAAGGTACTTTGTGTTATATGAGTAGGATACCAGTAGTAATTCAGCAGTAAGCAGAAAGCAGTCAATTGGGTTGTAAACATTACAGGCGTGAAAGTGAAATTAATATTATCTACCTGCTGGGTTAGAGACTATCCACATGTCAAATAGATTTTTGTTTTTCAGGTAAGTATTCAGGAATTCAATAGGGGTAGGAAAAAGAACGGTTGATCGATCAACAGTATTCATCCAGCACATGGTTCACATCTCCCCTAACGAGGTCAGTCTGAGATTTCAGGAAACGTCCCAGGAGTCATTATCACTTCAAGTCTGCAATTATCTGTTTATGCTTTAATTTTGAATTTTAAAGCATTTCAGTGTTAGTTTAAACCTTTTGTTTACAAAGCATGTGACAAATACAATTATATTTATGGGAATTTCATTGATTTCTTTTCATTTCGTCTTAATATTTCTTACAAAGTATTAACCGTGCAATCGCCTACAGTATATGCCATAGAATGTTGACCTCTAGATACACAGGAGATACACTTTGGGAGAAAATGCTAAATTAATTGACCCACTGTACTAATAATCCTGGCTTGACAGGTAATCCTGAGATTAGTTCCTGTGGTCGTTAATGGAGGTCTGGATACATGGCCCTAATGAGATGGGAAGGACTCCACCCACATGTATTTGGCCCAAATAATATCCCAGTCAAATCAGGCCCTCAAAGCCAGTTCCATTGCAACCCTCCAATCTGGGATTAATTTAGCATTGGTACACCAGGTGGGTGCAATTAATGATAAAGTAAAACAGAAAACCAGCAGGCTCTGGCCTTTGTAGCATAAAATTTGATTATCCCTGGCAAACAGGAATGACATCACAACTATTTCCTGTTTAATTGCTTTGGTTACTGGTTGATAATAGCAAAACGTTATCTCAGGGGTTGACATTTTTTTACAGAGATTTGAATTTGTACTGATCTATAACCAGAGAAGTTGACTAAGAATTGATATTTATTTGTCGCAACAACCTGGGTGCAATGTAATAGCGGGCTAAGTGCTTTATCCAGGCACAATGTGTGTGCATTAGGACAGCATTCAACTGTGATCGGACATCCACTTCTCAGAATTCCTGGATATAATGGAAAAAAATGTTATAATGGAAAGGAATCTTATGTGAAACAGATATTCAGGAGGTGTGCACACTGGTCTCAATGTAAATTGTAATCAGTACAGGAAGTACCCCATTAGTTCCCTGTAGCACGCCAATCCTGCATATTTATCACATTCTTTTTAAAATGATATTCCATGCCAGTGTTTAAGCCTTGATGCTTTTAACTCTCAGTATTTACCAGATATACTGTACCATCTACCTCCTATACATGGCAACACGTACATTCACCAATGCAAAATCATTATTTGATTAAATCTGTCCTTGTCCAATTAGTAACCTCTGAGTTACATCTTACAGTGGGGAGAACAAGTATTTTATACACTGCTGATTTTGCAGGTTTTCCTACTTACAAAGCATCAAGAGGTCTGTAATTCATTGTAATTCATTGTAAGTACATTTCAACTGTCAGATGGTTCAGTGTTTAGGGAGTCAGACTGTAGTTGGAAGGTTGCCGGTTCGATTCCCAACTGTGTAAAATTAGTTGTCCTTGGGCAAGGCACCTGACTCTAAGTTGCTCCAGGGGGATTTCCCTGTACTTAATGTAAGTCGCTCTGGATACGAGCGTCTGCTAAATTAATAAAATGTAATGAATATATAAATCCATGGATTTACAGTTGAAGTACACATACTATTAGTATACTGGGGCCACAAACATGGCACGTGCCATGTAGTTTGTTATTTTCCTAACAGATCTGGGTTGGTATCGATGTGATGTGCAGAGTTTTAGTTCTACTGCACTTTAAACCCGAAAGTCAGCAGAACTCAAAAAAATTAAGGTAACTGATTACTTCAAATTTTTTGAGTTCATGAAATTAACAGTCACTGTGTCTTGCCATCATTTAACTGTTAAGAGAACATTTCCAAACAAAATGTACAAAGTGATACTAAAAAACATTACATTGATTAAGGGAATGCAGTTTCAAGTCACTGTAAATCTTTTATGGGCAGTATTTTGTTTGTAAAGCTGCACATATTGTTATACTAAATTTAAATGTTTAAGGTCCATGAACTCAAAAAGAAAAGAATTGTTCCAGTGCAAATAAAATGTTTGAAGGTATTTTAAGTATTCTGAACTCAAAAGGAAGTACTTCATGAACTCAAAACTTTTGAAGTAATCAGTAACCTTAATTTTTTTGAGTCCTGCTTACTATTCGGGTTTACAGTGTGGGAAGATGTCCAGGTGTTTCAGGGCCACATCACAGGGTTAAAATATAGTTTAGGACACTGCATTCTGGGCCTCTGAGTGATTACATGCTAGAACCAGTCCTGTCTATGAGGAAAGGGAATTGAGAATGGGGCAGGGGTTTCTGTTCTGTTGAATCACTGTAGGCAGCACGGCAAAACCATACCTGCCACTCTTATTAGTCACTGAAACCCGCTTGGCCCTGGTCATGTGTTGGTCAAGTTTTAACCTCATCTGGCCACACATCCTTGGCACATGGACCTGCTGTATTGTGACAATGCAGAAAATCCAGCACTGCCTAGATAACGTGTTTGGTTTTATGATTAAATATCAGTGATTTGTTCAAATGTAGTAAAGGTCAGTTCACCTAAAAACATTTACCTTTTATGTAATAATAAAAAAGTGACATTCATTATTATGTGGACATACTTTTTTGTCTCTAGAATTCAGATATTTTTTATTTGAAAGTCATTTAATAGCAAAAGTGACTTCATGAAGCATGTGACTGTATGAAACATGTTACTGTACAAACTTGTTCGGATAAATTTGGATTAACATTTTTCTAGTGATTTTGTGACCAAATGAAATAAATAGTAAATGAGCCCTTGATCCCTACCAAATACTGTTTCTGATGTCTGTGGAGAGACAACATCCATATCATAGCAGGCTCTCCACACATAGAGCCATTTGCTTCCTCTGCACAACTAAAACTGTATGACCTTACAGCTGTCTCCTCTGGGGAGGCTTACATTTTAATGTAAGTATTCCCGGTTTCACTCTTAGTAATCAGTTCACAAAGTTCCTCTTTTGGCAGTCTGAACCCTTTGATCTAAAAGAGATCTGAGCCATCTATATAAGTGGTTTCACATTCCGGTCACATGTACATATCGGATCAAAGAATTGGTTCAAAGCCTTCTAGTCTCAATCAATCAACAAATGTATTGATGATGTTGGAGCTTAACTGTTTCAAAACACTGCACAGGTTCTAAACCTTTACATTGTCATGCCACATGTGGACTGTCAGGTACATCCCTATGAGATGATGGTAGTCATGAATCTATGATGTTTCATTTCCTTTTGTGGGTTTGTGAAATCCTGCTTGGTCACAGAGGAAGAGAGTTATTCTAAAATGCCTCTAATTTCATCCAGGGGGTTTTAGGACTCACCATTATGAAAGGCAAACAGCTGTTCTTGCCCTACCAGGTTAGAGACAAAGTTAATTGAAGCTTTGCAGAAGTGAAAACACTCCTCCATACAGGAACTGCTTACCCCACAAGATGACACATTGACTCGCACCTTTAACCTATCTGACCTTGTTAACAATCAACTAGTAGTAACTTATTCGCAAGTCAGCAGTTCACAGTTCACAAGCAGACTATTGGTAAGATAGGCAGTGCAATGTAGTAGCATATACTACAGATCAACAAAAAAGCACTTGGTTGACTAGGGGTCTTCCTGGATCCCACAGATTGAAGCAGAATTTACACAGGTACTCTGTATTCAACTTTCACATTTGATGAAATAACAACAGTCTTAAAGAAACTATTAAGTCACAACTCCAGTCCAGAGTTCCTCAAAGGCTCCCTAAAACTTCCAAAGACTGAGTCAATATGAAAAGGGATTGCAAGGATCATTGAGGAACTCCAGTGTCACAAGGAATTATAAGCACATAGAAGTACACATTGACACATCCAGACTATAGAAAATGTTTAATAAATACTTATTCTGCACATTTCCAAAGACTTTGGAAGAGTAAAAATGTACAGTGACTGTACACTAGGAGAGAGTTTCTATTGAGACAGACAGAGAAAATGATGCATTAGTAATATTTTATTCTAAAAAATATAATATATAATTGTAGAAATTCTAAAAATATATGCAAGAAGATATACAGGTCCTTCTCAAGAAATTAGCATATTGTGATAAAGTTAATTATTTTCCATAATGTAATGATAAAAATTAAACTTTCATAAATTTTAGATTCATTGCACACCAACTGAAATATTTCAGGTCATTTATTGTTTTAATACTGATGATTTTGGCATACAGCTCATGAAAACCCAAAATTCCTGTATATGCACCTGTATACAGTATATGCAGCAACATCTTTTATCTTATAAATCAGATTTTGCGAAAGAGTAAAGACATTGATAGGTCATTTGTCATTCAGAATAAATAAATATGTATGGAATTAAGAAACTGAGCTATGATTTAGTAGAGGAAACCTCAATTATTTTCACAAACATAAATCAAAATCTAATGAGAGTAAGATGAATGAAGTTGTAGCATCATAGCTGATCCTACCCGACAAAAATAAAATAAATTGTTGTTGGGGCACCTTGGGCCTCTTGTAATTCTCAAGATCAATGGCTGCAGTTTGTGTCTGTGGGAACTTCCAGAACCTCAAAGAGTATCTAAAAGTTTTAAGAACAGAAGCTGTGCAGGTTGGGCTAAGAGGAAATCTCTTTAAAGTTTGACAATGTCACACGTGAGTGGAGTCTACAGATATATACCTATTATTATTATATACCTATTATTAATATATACCTACTATATTTATATACCTATTATTATTATATACCTATTATTAATATATACCGTGACTTATTTCTAGAGAGCTCCTAGCTCTACCTCAAATGTTCAAAGTTGGCAAAAGTCCCTTCTGTGGACACATCTCTGATGTTTTGCATGCTCACCTCTTCAATGTGATCAAAATCAATCTGTATGGGTTACAGTATGTACAGTAGGATTAGATTGACTATAAAGTGACTTGTTTATATGGATAGGGGTAAACACAGAACCAATAATATATTTTGACATGCTATTTTCAGTGTAGAGCAATTGCAGATATAGAGGTAAATCGTCAACTGAGATTTTTGTAAATCTGTCACTGTGTGGGATTTTCATTATTGACTTTCTTGTCATAATAGCAAGATATGGTGGCAATTTTATGTGCAAATGATCTGCTGTAATTCAAAAAGGAACAACAATATTATAAAAAGGTACAACAATATCTAAACATGAGGAAAACGAGAAAGGCCTCCAAGTTTTCACCATCATTATAAAGCTCTAGTTACCTGCTATGAAAACATAATCTCTAAAAAGTTAGAATTATATAAATATTAGTGATTTATATATCTCCCTTATTTTAATGTCAACCCTGTCATTTTTATGAAATCTCATTTTACCATGTGGAAAGTATTACATTTGAACCCCTAAAGAATATTCCACAATATAATATATTTTTTTAACAATTTTTTTTTTAAATATACACATCATAGTTTGAAAGGTGAGCAATATCCTTATTTATTGTGGTTGAGATTTAAAGTGAATCACACCAAGTCATTCCTTTTACATAATCCAGACAGACAGGCTAGAAATGTTATAACAGTTCAATTTGTTTTTCTAAGTCTTGAAGTCAATTCTCATTCGCTGATGCACACAACACATTCTAGTTTTTCATGTAACAAGGGGAAGTACGGTTGATTGAAGATGAAATCATCAACCTTGTTAATTTGCCTCTTAGATGCATTAAATCCATGAAATCAAAGCTAAATGAAATCAATTGTTTCCATGATCTACTAGTTAAAAGCAACCCTATTGGTAGAATAAAGCATTATACAGTTGTATGCAAAAGTGTAGGCACCCCTGACAATTTCTATGATTTTCATTTATAGATAATTAGGTGTTTGGATCAGCAATTTCATTTTGATTAAATAACTGAAGGACACAGTAACATGTCAGTAGTGAAATTAGGTTTATTGGATGAACAGAACATGTGCAATATGCATCAAAACTGAATAATAAATTAAAATCATGGAAATTGTCAGGGGTGCCTAAACTTTTGCATACGACTATAAATACCTCCATCTCAAAGTGTATGTTGCCGTAGTGAAACCCTTCCCTTCCTATTCAAAACGCTGAGGAGAAAAAACAAAACATTCTACAGTTTTATCTCAGGGCCTCTCTGTCTCTATGGTAATGGCACTCTGAGAAACCTTTGATACCATGAGTAATGTGTCCTAACTGCAGAAGACAAGGCAGCGTTCAATGTTCACATGTCTGAAGCACCAATGGTGTCGATAAAAAAAGATGCATAGTTATATCATCCCAAGACACAATGTATAAAAAGTAATTCTCCAGCTACCACACTGACACTTTTATATTTTAGGGAACTACGATCATTATGTCTATGCCATATTTGTAATGGGTACATCTGCATCTGCGAACTACAACCGATTAGAAAGGCAGATACACTGTAAACAGAGTATATATCAAAGCACTGCGGAAGTAAATTATCCACCACTGTTGCAGGTCTATAGAGTTGTGCTGCTCACTCTCATTTACAGTGAGTTAACGGGAGCTCTTACTGCTACGGCTGTCACTAGAAATAGGTTTAAATAACATTGGAAATCTTTAAAAAGCTTTGAGTATTTACTTTAGCCTGATTGGAGTGCCTTGATGGGTGGGATTTGCACTGTCAGGACTGTACCAGGCAAGCTCAATTGAGCACTGATGTAGGATTTGAAATATATGATTCCCAGGCGTGGTTGTTTAATGTAGTGTGGTTTTGAGTCTTCTTGGCTGATATGATGTGAGGGAACCCTGTGGGAAGTTAACATTCATTAGTAAGGAAAAATATTCATTTTACCCACACTGCATTGTTGTTTTGAATTTATGTATTCAATTAATATATAAAAATGCTACATTAATAGTTACCTGCGCCCACTATACCTAATGTTTGCTAAATGCCTTTATCATTTATTATTAGAAACCATACTCGTAGACTGCAGGGAAATATACATCAAAACCAGATACCCAGAGGCAACTGACCTGCATTATATCTTTAATCTTTAATTGTCCTTTCATGCCAGCTGGTCTAGTTGGGAGCCAGCAAAACTACTGAAACCTGAAGGACAGGTGTGATAGTGTGAGGTGCTTCAAATGGGAGACACATGCCATTTTAAAAGTATCTTGGCGAATAGGTCATAAATAGACAATGAGGCCCTGGCTGATGATGTGATACATAATGAGACTCTTTCTCTGCTGTCTGCCCGGTAATAGGCTTCTGCCGTTTGCCTGTCTCTATATGACTTGTGTAGGTGGCAGGTCAGCTTCTGTGAACGTAGTCAATGAGGCTGTGTCCCCACTGAAGGACCCTTACGTTGTGTGAACAGGGTGGCATTTGGGCTGCACCTTGATTGACTCTGGGTTGTGATGCAAAGGGGGAGGCCTGCAGAGTCTGTCATTATTAAGGCTGACCTTGGGTATACAGGATGCAGTGGCGGTATGGCCTGGCGGGGATAGGAGAGCACAGACTGCATCCCAAATGCCAGTCTATTCCTCATCCACAAACCTAGTGCATTACAGGGGATAGGGGGTAAATTGGGATGAAGACATTGTGTGAGGGGAATAGAGTATTCTTTATAGGGTTTATAATGGACTGTAGAACAGTGGAGGAAAGGCTAATTACAGAAGCATATTCATCCTTGTAAGTACAAATGTGAATAGCAATGACCTGAAGTGTCCTTGGTTAGCATTGCTACCAGCAGCAGACATGGTTACTTCCTCCATCCTGTGTGGAATGAAATGCCCCATGGGTCACTCTTGTTTTCATTATTTCAATAACTGTTTCATATAACATGTTATGAGAAATATGTTATTGTTCTATCCAAGGTTACAATTGTATTTTTCAAAACAACTACAAAAAAAACTACTGTATATGTTCTCCATCGTTGTTGAGGACTAAATGAATTTATCCTAAAGCATGGGACATGTTTAAAGACCTTATCGTTATTCTTGTTAAATATTTACTTACATACATTTACAATGATGATATTATGAAATATTGGCTAAACATTTTGATTCAAATAATTAGATTCTCCCCATCTGAAACTAACTGATATTACATTAAATGTCTACCCAACAGTTTTTTACCCCCATGTCATATTAAGACTTTGAGAAGACAGATCCCAAGTCTGATTCACATTTTTTTCTTTTTGGGGACAAACACATATTTAATAGCCTCTATAGCTAGCCAGTCCCAGTAGCATCAGTTAAAATTTGTTTACACTCCAAGCTGCAAAATAACATTTAACTGTGTGACTACTTACCCATCTATCTCGAGCAGCGCTGTGCCAATTTGCGCCAACCATAGCAGAGCCCCTGAACATAGCTGAAATGCAGACACTAGAATACTTACCCTGGCTGCTGTGATGAGGCTTTTGACTACTGCACCAGACAGAGGCAGAAAACTCAGTAGTTTCAACCCTATTTAATGACACATCATGGTCCATGTTACCCACATTATCTGCCAAACAAATGTTTAGCACGTTGGTATGTAGTGTATGATCTGCTGTGTCAGTTTCAAAGCCTCTAGAATTACAGGAGAAATCTGGAGTTGTTAGAAAACATGATAACATTTTGATCTGCATGATCAGTCATTTCTTCCACAGTTTTGTCTATGAATATGAGTGTGGTTATATTTGTCCAGCTACTGCCCCTGCTATTTTACATTAAAAACAAACCAGATAAAATGCTTATTTTTTTTAACATTAGATTGTGATCTAAACCTTGTTTTATAGCAATTCAGACAATACAATGTAACATCTGTTTTGTAATCAACTCAAACAATACCAGATACAGAAACATGTGCAGTAGTGTTTGAAAGTTTGTGAACGTTCTATATGTCTGCATTAATATGACCTAAAATATCATCAGAAGTCCTAAAAGTAGATTATTAAAAAATTAAACAAATAAGACAAAAATATTATACTTGGTCATTTATTTACTGAGAACAATCATCCATTATTAGACATCTGTGAGTGGCAAAAGTATGTGAACCTCTAAAATAAGCAGTTAATTTCAAGGTGAAATTAGAGTCAGGCATTCTCAGTCAATGGGATGACAATCAGGTGTGAGTGGGCCACCTGTTTTATTTAAAGAACAGGGATCTATCAAGTCTGAATGGGATTTCGAGCGCACAAACCAAGGGCGCGCACCACTCTTTTTTTTCAGTGGCGCGCGACAAAACAGAAACAGGAAGCATGGATGAGTTCGAGGGCACAGTAAACCATTCATAATAACACAGTTAATGGTTCATAATAAAACTGTAAATAACAACACAGTTAAGATAATCCTAGCCACTGTTGACAGTTCAACATCAATGCTGCTGGCAGTTCTTACATCGTTTACCTTTTTCTTCTTCTTCTAGTCCGTGGAAATATCAAAGTTGGTAGCCTCTCCTCAGCTGCGACACTTCTGTTCAGGAGAAGACTGCAACTAGTGTTGCGAGCACCAGCACGAGTATAAATAGTTACGGTGCTCCCGTGACGTCACTTTGGCGCACGCCATGTCAGGAACATCTAGTATACCGCAGGTTTAAGCAATCAAAGTCCTCTCTCACATTGATCAATGTTCATGAGTCCACCACCAGGAGAAGACTGAACAACAATTGTGTGCATGCCAGGGTTTCAAGGAGAAAGCCACTCTTCTCCATAAAGAATATTGCTGCCCATCTGCAGTTTGCTCAAGAACATGTCAAAAAGCCAGAATCCCATTCAGAAATCGAATATATGGCCATATGTGTATATAACTTATATGTACTATATCGGCATATATGGTGGAAACATCATCACATATATGTACATATATGTTCGAAATATACAAAAATTGGCCGCTGTTATATACATATATTTCCACATTTCACATCCATATCTGTCAATGTATAAGATTTTGTAAATAAATAAAATAAAAAATACTGCTACACAGTTATTCTTGCCTAATGTCAGTTAACAATTCGTTTACAAATTTAAACAAGAATGAATGCTTATGTGTGAGATATTGATGTTATATACAGTACTATATATGTAATGATAAGTAGGGTTATGACATATCTGTCAATGAAATATTTAAAATCTTACTTAAATGTATCTAATATGGAAATCTTATATATGGCCATATATGTATGTATACTTATATATCAGATATCGACATATATGTGGGAAACATAATCACATATATGTACATATATGTCAAAATATAAAAAATTGGCCGCTTTTATATATGTGACATATATTTCCTCATTTTGTAATTCAAATTTTGTAAACAAAATATATGGTAATATATTTTCAAATATATGTTAAGATTTTTCATATGTATGGCCATATATGGCCATATATTAGATTTCTCTATGGGTAAGGCCATAAAAACAACTTCTTTCATTTTTTTTATCATGTCTTGGGCCTGTTTTGCTGCATCTGGGCCAGGATGGCTTGCCATCACTGATGGAAAAATGAATTCTGAATCGTACCGGCAAATTCTAAAGGAAAACATCAGGAAATCTCTCAATGAAAATCTCAAGAGAAGGTGGGTCATGCAGCAAGACAATGACCCTACTCACACAAGTCGTTCTACCAACGAATGGTTAAATAAGAATAAGGTTTTGGAATAGCCAAGTCAAAGTCCTGACCTTAATCAAAATGTTGTGGAAGGACCTGAAGCAAGCAGTTTATGTGAGGAAACCCATCAACACCCCAGAGTTGAATTTGTTCTGTACAGAGGAATGGCTATGGCTAAATGACTAAACTTCTCTAAGCCGATGTGCAGTACAGATCAATAGTCCGGTAACCTTTAGTTGCAGTTATTGCTGTACAAGCAGGTTACACCAGATACGGAAAGCAAAGGTTCAACTTTTTATCGCCACTGACAGATATTTAATAATGGTTAATTTTCCTCAATGAATAAATGACCAAGTGTAATATTTTGTCTCATCTGTTTAATTGGGTTCTTTTTCTACTTTTAGGACTTGTGTGAAAATCTGATTATGTTTTAGGTCATATTTATGCAGAAATATAGAAAAAAACGGACTATCATGACATAGACTGTCCTGCAATGCAGCAACTTAGCCCACTATGCCATGCAGACCTGTAAAATATTACATTTGTAATCAAAACTATTCAATCCCTATTGCAAATTAAGCTTATTTTCCACATATACGAACAGACTGTCAGCTGATTGCAATGAACAAATCAAACAGCTGAAATAGCTCAACACAATAAATACTTCAAGTAGTGTCCCCGAATTCCACTGCAAATGCAAATGATATTGACTTCTCCAGTCTCAAACCTATTCAACCCCTTCATGTTGACCTGCTGGAAACAGGCTGCATAACCAGGCACCATCCTCTGGCAGCGTTCCTGAGGAATCTCAGCCCATTCCTCATGAGAAATGGAGATATTCTTGGGTTTGCATGCTGCATCTGCTTTCTTCAAATCCCACCAGAGATTTTCTATGTTTTAAGTCTGGTGACTGCGGTGGCCACTGTAGCACCTTCCAGGTTTTCTTCTGTAACCAAGCCTTGGTTGACCTTGATGTATGCTTGGGATCATTGCCCTATTGGAAGGTCCAATGTCACACAGGTCCTCACAGATGGCATTACATTTACTCTTAGGATTTCCTGATACTTCAGTGAATCTATCTTGCCTTCCACACACTGCAGATTTTCTGTGCCAGAGGATGCAAAGCAGCCCCAGAGCATCACAGAGTCTCTACCATGCTTAACTGAGGGCAGAGTGTTCTTTTCAGAGAATGCCTTATTGTTATTCCTCCAGACATACCGCTGATACAGTAGTGGTGTACGCCTTGGAGTTCTGGCATGGAAACCTTCTGCGTTTAGTAAGTGCATTACTGTGCTCACTGAAACCTCAGTGCCTGTTGCAGCCAAGTCTTGCTGCAGGTCTTTTGCAGTCACTTAAGGGGTTTTTACAAACTGCCATCTCAGAAATCTAATTGCAGCCATTGATAGCCTCTTTTTTCTGCCCCGTTCAGTTAGTGTAACCACTATTCCCTTAACTTTGAACTAACAAACTATGCTTCCAATAGTTTTTTTGGGAAAATTAAATGCTTTTGCTATTTTTTTTAATGTTCCTATATTTTTGTATCAATGATCTCATAGAGTTTTGGACCATTGTTTTGTCTTAGCAATGTTTCTACCATGCAGTCAAATGTGACACTCAACAAACCCCTAGCCAGTTCAGATATTTCATGTGTTCCAACTCAAGCACACCTGGTGCAACTAATGAAGACCTTGATTAGTTGCAACAAGAGTAATTGAGGCAAAACCTGTTTTGCATATTTGTACTGTTTTGAGGGATTCTATTTAGTGGGTTGAATCATTCAGAGACTGAAGAAGTCATTATGAATTGCATTTTCAGATGAATTTTAGGAAACCAGTTGAAGCATTTGTTATGTTGAGCTATTTCATTTACTTTTGTTTGCAAACAATAAACAATAAACCTGATTTCAAATGGGGGTTGAATACGTTTGATTACAAATTAGTTGAAAAGGAAATTAAACAATTTTAAACAAGACCTACAGCAGTGGTCCTTAAACCCTTCCATGGAGGGCCTAGTGTATGCTGGTTTTTGGTCTTTCCCTTTAATTAGAGCATAATTAGGACAAAGACTGCCAGGTGAGGGGAGATCCTAACCAATTAGTGAGCTACTCCATCAGGCTTGTACAAAGTAAAAGCGAAAACCTGCATACACTAGGCCCTCCATGGAAGGGTTTGAGGACCACTGACCTACAGTATGTGAAAATCTTTTATAACATGTCAAGTTTTTTAGATTCATATAATATTAATCTGTCATTCCTCTGAGTCTGACCTCCAAAACTTCAATTAGGTTATATTTTTAGGTTGATAATGTCTTTTTGATTTTACATCCATTCAACACAATTGTTCATTGGAAAATATTCATGTGTTTTAGTGTGACTCATCATATTACGTGTCAAAATATGAGGGCAGTTGACTAGGGAGCTGATATTTTACACTTACCAACACTTTTACCAATAAAAGTGGAGTGTGTTTGTGTTGGTTTACATGGTATATGGGAACATTTGACCTGAACTACTTACCAGCACTGTTAGGAAATGTTTGGGAGGTGGTTTGCAATATTACTGTGCCTGTGTGTCTGTGTGTCTGTATTGAAGGTAAGGATGAATGACAGTGCTCTGTTGTGTGCAGTGACATTTAACTGTAATTGTGTGTGAGAGAAAGAGCGAGAGAGTAAGAAAGAGAGAGGAAGAGACATAGAAACAGAAAGAAAGAGCGAGGGAGAGAGAAAGAGAGAGGAAGAGACAGAGAAACAGAAAGAAAGAGCGAGGGAGAGAGAAAGAGAATGGAAGAGACAAAGAAACAGAAAGAAAGAGCGAGGGAGAGAGAACAAAAGGCTGAGAAGCAGCTGTATTATATTATACGTTGATTACATGGAGATGATTGTTTGATTAGAATTGAGTCAGGGACAGCCTCATTCATTCTATTGTGCATTACAACCCACAACAATGAGTTATACAGGAAGTGGGAATTCAGTCATTTGTAGAATCTCAGCAGCAAATTCCACCAAATGACATAGCTCAAAATGGTCCTCATGAAGGATAACCAGCTCATGCATGTATTGTTGGTTGTTTTGTGTTTGAAACCCTTTGAACACTCCTCAAGAAAGCAGAAATGCAATTAGGTTTTGATTAAACACAAGCAGAGAACATTAGGTTATGACAGTCAGTGTTGAACCATCCAAGCACCAGATATAGCAGAAGGTTTATGGACTCATGACAGCACTACCAAATAATACAGACTTCACATGTGGCCCAATGACACCCTATTCCCTGTACAGTGACACTTGTTTATAGCACACATAATTCTCTGGTCAAAAGTGGTGCACTCTGCAGAGAATGGGGTGACATTGGGACACGGTCTGTGTTGAATTAGCTGCAGTCAAAATACCACACAAACAAAACAAAAAGGACCCAATCACATTCATCACAGTTCAGTTCATTATTACTAGAAATCTGCCCATTCAATTGTATGCACTGTCAGTTGTTTTGTAACACTGTATTAATTGTCACTAGAAACGGTACCAGCATTGGGTTTCACACACTTGTTCTTACAGCTGTTCTCTGATCAACTCTGTAGTATTGTAATGTAAATGTATTGTGCATAGACAGTTGTACTGTATATAATCCATGAGTCATTACATGTTGTGGTGTGCTTTATGGAAATAGTGAGAACATATGGAAAGTACTTCATAATGACATTCAATTACATCAAGTAATATAAATCATAATTAATTGGCTATTCGCATAATGTAATTTTTTAAAATCCTATGTTTTTAAACCAGTCTTCCATACAGTAACCTACTTTAATAAATGAAAATATGGCACTACAGCATGGCCTCTGATAACAGCAGGTGAGGTATGGTGATACAGAGACAGAATGGAGGATCATCTTTTAGACAGCATGGGATCTTTTCACAGAATGATACGATGGAACAGTACAGTCCTCCTATTAGTTCTCTATAAACAGTGTCTCTGCACAGCACACTAGCACTCTGGCAGATCTGCCTTACAGATAGAGAGAATAAAATACTTTGAATATGGGACCAAATTTAACTCACCAGCCAACAAATCCTGTATGCATGGTGCGAATACCAATCAACAGAAAATCTGACCTCAATTAATCAAATGGTTGGTGGGAGTCTCTCAAAATGCCAAGAATCATACCATGCATTATCTGATGACACAACAGCCCTTAATCTTTTAGAGTCAGGCATAGCTTAAGTCAGCACAGGTAATATCCACATGACACATTTATATTTCCTTCCACTGCAATAATGAACTGTGTAGCATTCTGTCATAGGTGACTGACAAAACAGGGGCAATAGGTTTACATTGTAATTGAAGAGTTATAGCTATTTTTACATCAGTCTAACATATACAGATAGAAGAACTAAAAGCTATCTCTTGTCTAAAAAGCTCCCTGCTCCCTGTACTCATGAGCACAACAACGATGGCGTTTAGTACCCTCTACCTAGGAGAAAGCTCTGACTCATTCTTAGGCCTCCCAATAACACAAAAAACAGGCCATAGTGTTAAAGATAAACACAGTCTTCTCTCTCTACCTAGGTATAACATCCTAAAAGTGCTTTAAACTTTTAATAAGTTACTTATACAGAATTACTTCCTCAACATAATGATTACGCTATTATTCAGAGCAACAGACTTTAGGAGCGCATACAGTGCATCCGGAAAGTATTCACAGTGCTTCACTTTTTCAACATTTTGTTATGTTACACCCTTATTCCGAAATGGATTAAATTAATTATTTTCCTCAACATTCTACAAACAATACCTTATAACAGTGGTCCTCAAACCCTTCCATGGAGGGCCGAGTGTATGCTGGTTTTTGGTCTTTCCCTTCAATTACAGCATAATTAGGACCTAGACTGCCAGGTGAGGGGAGATACTAACCAAGTAGTGAGCTACTCCATCAGGCTTGTACAAAGTAAAAGCGAAAACCTGCATACACTAGGCCCTCCATGGAAGGGTTTGAGGACCACTGCCTTGTAATGTTAATAATGAAATGTTAGCAAATTTATTAGAAATAAAAATTGAGAAAAGCACATGTACATAAGTATTCATAGCCTTTGTTCAATACTTTGTTGAAGCACCTTTGGCACCAATTACAGCTTTAAGTATTTATGACTATGATGCTACAAGCTTGGTACATCTATTTTTGGGCAGTTTTTTCCATTATTTTTTGCTGAACCACTAAAACTCCATCAGGTTGGCACAGCCATTTTAAGATCTCTCCAGAGATGTTCAAACGGATCTGTGCTCTGGCTGGGCCACTCAAGGACATTCACAGAGTTGTCCTGTAACCACTCCTTTATCTTGGCTGTGTGCTTAGGGTCATTGTCCTGTTGGAAGATGAACCTTTGCCCCAGCTGAGGTCCAGAGCGCTCTGGAGCAGGTTTTCACCAAGGATGTCTCTGTGCATTAATGCATTAATCTTTCCCTTGATCCTGACTAGTCTCCCAGTTCCTGCCACTAAAAAACATGCCTACAGCATGATGCTGCTACCACCATGCTTCACTGTAGGGATAGTATTGGCCAGGTGATGAGCTGTGGCTGGTTTCCTCCAGACATGACGCTTGCCACTCAGGCCATAGAGTTCCATATTTTTTTCGAAAGACCAGAGAATTTAATTTCTCATGGTCTGAAAGTCCTTCAGGTGCTTTTTGGCAAACTCCAGGCAGGCTCTCATGTGTCTTTTACTGCGGAGTGGCTTTTGTCTGGCCACTCTAAAATACAGGCCTGATTTGTGGAGTGTTGCAGAGATGGTTTTTCTTCTGAAAGGTTCTTCTCTCTCCTAAGAGAAACGCTGTCTCCATACAAGAAAGTTCTGTTGGGTTCTTGGTCACCGCCCTGACTAAGACCTTTGTCCCCCGATCGCTTAGTTTGGCTGGGCAGCCAACTCTAGGAAGAGTCCTAGTTGTTCCAAACTTTGCTAAAATTTCAAACACACTTCTTTAGGGACCCTCATTATGCTACCATGGAAGTGTGGTGCTATTTTGAGCCTTGTTAGTGGTATAAAATAGTGATTTCTTTTTACTTCATCCATGCCCACACAACTAGCATTATAAGGTAATATCAGTTTGGGCTAAAACTGGGCACATTCGATTAGCATGAAAACATATCCCAGAGTGTTATTAATCCCTAGGTTCATTTTGCACCGGTCTTGTACTTTAAGTCATATTATACAATAGGTTGATTTTTCTCAACACAGATCAAAAGATATTAGCAAACACATGTTTGTTTAGTATGTTGGTGGGTGAACCAGTCCACTCTAATCAGACTGGCTTTATCCTTAAAAGGAACTTGTTTCTAATGTGACTTTTCCTGTTATTAATATGTCTTAATGCTAAGGGACCTTGGTCAAGTAGATTACAGTAGTCCTAAGAACAATAGAATGATTTTGAGTATCAAGTGGGATCAAAAGGACAGGAGGAAAAAGAGATTGGCACACCCCTCAAATAACAATTAATATTTTCATGTGAATGTCTGCTGAGTTTCCATCGTCAACATCATCCATGTGATTATGGTAATTGTCATTAGGGGAGAAATTTGTAATATTGTTTACATTTTCCTTCAAAACTCGCAGACTACTTGAAATGCACTAGTCATCTTTTGATGTAACAAACATATATACCGGTATGTACACTAATTAATAATACATTTGATATATTTTCACTAACAAGGACTAGACCATATATTAAATTGAATGCAAGAAGTCAGAATGTTACAATTGCCCCCTTGCCCACTGTATCTCAAATAAAATGCACACCTCAATGTAAATCACATTACCAATGTAGCATCTAATAATCTTATTTAAGATTTTATTTTGTATGTGATTCAACTTCTTTTAGATGTCAGGCATCTTAGGCATTCAGAAGCAAAAGTCTATTTCTATAGTTGCAGAAGGATAGGCAACTATTCTAGTGGTAAATACATTTTAATCATTTTAATTGAGTTTAAAGTGTATTTTATTGCATATTGTTTGAACACATAAAACACAAATTATTTTATAAAAAGAAAGTATGTTTTTTGTGAGCTGGTATACTAGAACAAATACATTTATTTTAAAACCCTTTTTAAATGTAATTTTACATTTACATTTTGTGAAATATGTTCATTTCCTAACATAAATATGTCAGCACAGACAAACAAGGTGCTTACACAGTGTAAAACAGTGTTACAACTGTCCCCGAACTTGCAGCCATGATATAATCCCATTTTCTAGTTAGCAACACTTATATTAGCATAGGTTGTTCATGTTAATTTCGAACCAATAATCTAGAGATCAAATATATGTCAGTTTACATTCGCAGTCATCTAAATTTTAGACAGCAGGAGAAAAATACTGTACATCCAAAAAATATATTTTCATTCCTTAATTTTTTGTAAGTGTAGCAGATTAGTAAAAAAATATTTAATTTTGGTATACAAACATGAAATTTACCACAGATACTCTCTAAGGGCCACTATTTTGGAAAAAGGCGTTGGTCACTCAAAAATTCAATATGGGTATTGCTATTCAATGCTTATCATATCAATTATTCAAACAGTGATACAAGCATAAAATATGATACAATTATTCTCTAAAGCACATGTTAATGGAAAAACCTGCTTGTCCCTCAAAAATTCAAGATGCCCATAATTTTTAAAAATGGGCACCATTCCTGTCGAATATTAATTATTTCAATTGTTCAAATGGGGATGCAAGCATAACATTAGGCAGAAATACTCTTCAAGGAACAGTCTTTTGGAAAAAGGTGTGTGCCACTCAAAAATTCAGGATGGCAAGCATTTTTAAGATGGTGAAGTGGAAAATTATCCTTATGTGTTAGAGAAATATAATTTATGCAAATTCAAAGAATAAATCCAAACAGCAGTTTTTATGATCCAAAAAGACTTTATTGATACAAAATAAAGCCGAGCATCTTCTGCAGGAGAATACCCGAGAAATCAAGGTCGTACATCCCTTTTATATGAACCCTTAACATTTATGCCCTCCCATATGATAATTACTGGGGCGGCCCTGATCAAACTTCTGACCTTTTTCTACCATTACCTTTCACTCTTTCAAACCATGATGTAATTGGTCATCCCATTATGTTAATTTATGTTCATGTGTGTACACGTGCTCCCGAAAGCCCTTGGCAGAAACATCCCATGATGTACTTGGTGGCACAGAACCCAAAACTCCCTGAACAATGAAGCCTTCAGGCCTGTTTATTCCCAACAGTTCTACTAAGGCCGTGAGGCCTTGTGGCCTTGAGGGTGTTTCAATGCACTTCATTGTGACTTGATACTATTACATTACCAGGTGTTCTTATAGTAAATTAATAATTATACAGTCTACAAAAACAGTGAGGCCTTCAAGGCCTCCTTTAGTTCTAACAGGCTCTAATAGTATACATGTCTTTTCAGCTCATATGTTTCCAATATACAGTGCCTTGCGAAAGTATTCGGCCCCCTTGAACATTTCGAACGTTTGCCACATTTCAGGCTTCAAACATAAAGATATAAAGCTGTAATTTTTTGTGAAGAAGAAAAAACAAGAGGGACACAATCATGAAGTGGAACGAAATTTATTGGATATTTCAAACATTTTTAACAAATAAAAAACTGATGAATTGGGCAAGCAAAATTATACAGCCCCTTTAATTTCAGTGCAGCAAACTCTCTCCAGAAGTTCAGTGAGGATCTCTGAATGATCCAATGTTGACCTAAATGACTAATGATGATAAATAGAATCCACCTGTGTGTATTCAAGTCTCCGTATAAATGCACCTGCTCTGTGATAGTCTCAGAGGTCCGTTGAAAGCACAGAGTGCATCATGAAGAACAAGGAACACACCAGGCAGGTCCGAGATAATGTTGTGGAAAAGTTTAAAGCTGGATTTGGATACAGAAAGATTTCCCGAGCTTTAAACATCCGAAGGAGCACTGTGCAAGCGATAATATTGAAATGGAAGGAGTATCAGACCACTGCAAATCTACCAAGACCTGGCCGTCCCTCTAAACTTTCAGCTCATACAAGGAGAAGACTGATCAGAGATGCAGCCAAGAGGCCCATGATCACTCTGGATGAACTGCAGAAAACTACAGCTGAGGTGGGCGAGTCTGTCTATAGGACAACAATCGGTCGTATACTGAACAAATCTGGCCTTTATGGAAGAGTGGCAAGAAGAAAGCCATTTCTGAAAGATTTCCATAAAAAGTGTTGTTTAAAGTTTGCCACAAGCCACCTGGGAGACACACCAAACATGTGGAAGAAGGTGCTCTGGTCAGATGAAACCAAAATTGAACTTTTTGGCAACAATGCAAAACGTTATGTTTGGCATAAAAGCAACACAGCCCATCACCCTGAACACACCATCCCCACTGTCAAACATGGTGGTGGCAGCATCATGGTGTGGGCCTGTTTCTCTTCAGCAGGGAAAGGGAAGATGGCTAAAATTGATGGGAAGATGGATTGAGCCAAATACAGGACCACACTGGAAGAAAACCTTACGGAGTCTGCAAAAGACCTGAGACTGGGATGGAGATTTGTCTTCAAACAAGTCAATGATCCAAAACATAAAGCAAAATCTACAATGGAATGGTTCACAAATAAACATATCCAGGTGTTAGAAAGGCCAAGTCAAAGTCCAGACCTGAATCCAATCGAGAATATGTGGAAAGAACTGAAAACTGCTGTTCACAAACGCTCCTCCATCCAACCTCACTGAGCTCGAGTTGTTTTGCACGGAGGAATGGGCAAAGATTTCAGTCTCTCGATGTGCAAAACTGATAGAGACCTACCCCAAGCGACTTACAGTTGTAATCGCAGCAAAAGGTGGTGCTACAAAGTATTAACTTAGGGGGCTGAATAATTTAGCACCCCCAATTTTTCAGTTCTTTATTTGTTAAAAAAGTTTGAAATATCCAATAGATTTCGTTCCACTTCATGATTGTGTCCCAATTGTTGTTGATTCTTCACAAAAAAATACAGTTTCATATCTTTATGTTTGAGTCTGAAATGTGGCAAAAGTTCAAAAAGTTCAAGGGGGCCGAATACTTTCGCAAGGCACTGTAGGTGTGCTCATAATACTCGAAAGTTGTGTTGATTACATGGTTATTTTTAGTGCATTGATTAACATATTGCTTGATTAAACATATGATTAATATATTGATTATATAATTAATATGTTGCTAAATACTTAAAAATGACACTCAGGTCCAAACATACTTAATGAAAGGTATAATGCATCATATATGGAAATTCCACCACAATGGCCACCATTTCTGTCAAATAATCATAATGTCTGCTTTGTCTGCCTACTCTCAGGGGGTTGACATTGGGGTATTTGGTGGTAAAGGATTATTTTTCTTGAAAAGCAGGGTGGATGTTGGTGAAAGAGTCAGGAAGTTCTGGAACAAACTTGACTCTTTCTGGACCAAACCTAAGCTGCCAACGCTCCTCACCACTGCTTTCCTTGGACGGATGCTGAAATACAGAGACACTGGTGCTGTGAAATGATGTTGTAGCAGTTGTTGCAGAAGGATTGTGGTCAATGTTGTCCATGACAGCAGTGGTGAACAGCCCTTTCCTTATAACCGGTGGACAGACCACACCCTCCTCAACATACTTGCTTACTGTGGTATCTCATACCATGTTCATGCAGCATTTCAACCAGGCTTCTCTTCCTGGTTTTGGTGAACACAGACATACCAATGTATACTGGGAATGGAGTTTCTCTATCTTTGGAATGTCAGTGGGCAGCTGCTCCCTCTTTGTACCGGGAGAAGCAGTTCTACTGCAACAGTTGTGCAATAGCCTGGGCAGTCTGTGAAGTGCCAAATCTCAGCTGCGATTTGATGTCGGCTCCATGTTCTACTGTAGGGGAATGTACACCCAGTTGATCTAGACACTGCTGGTAAAGGTTGCACATATCTGCTAGATGGAAGGTGGAAGGACCATCAGAATTGAGACTGGTTTCAACAATATAGGTGACCAGTTCAGAAAGAGCTATAGGAAAGATGGCTGGTTGAACCGTTTCACTCTGTGACTCTTTCTCAAGCCTTTGGAGGTGGAGTTTCTCTCTGTTGTAAAGATGAATGAGACACAAATGATGGTATTTAAGCTCCTGTACAATGGCATCAGCACCACTTAGTTGAGCCAATAATTTACCATCATTCAGTGTTTGTGCACATTCATGTAGTCTGTCATTCAGGTGTATTGTCATTACCTGACATAGGTCAGATTCAGGAGATATGTTATCAAAGAAAGCAAACCTGATCATCTAGAATTTTCTGCATCATGGTTCTGCTATGCTATGTTTGGCCTTCATCTGTCTCACAACATTGAGCATTGGATTTTTGCTTCTGGGCACAAAGTAACTTTGTGTTGTTGAACCAAAGTCGACAATTGTAGTGATACTTCGCTTGGTTCCTTCTCAAAGTAGCTTCTATACCACCACCTTCATCCAGTCGTTCCAGGTCCAGGGTCTTAGGCATTTATTGATATTGTGAAAGAGTGGAATGTTGGTAGCAATCATGTTGAGAAACATGATGGGTAGGTGGTGATTGGAGGGGTTCCTTTGTGTCTGTTTGACAAAGACAACATTTCATCCAATCAGGTGGCCTCTTGGCTGACATGGGATTATCATTTAACATTGTGGGGGTTTGTTGTCTGATTAAGGCCGAAGGGTTATCCTTTAATTACCTCAATCATAGACATAGTACACATGCAGGTATGGGATACAACTAGGTTCAGGTCACCTACACCCGATCATTCATCCAGTGCCATTTAACTCCTGTGTGATCTGTACACCTTCCAGGTAAGTATACATGAAAAAGTCATGTATTGCCCCGCTTACCCTTGCCTTGGCTCTCGTGCTGGCACAACCTGTCAATTCAGGTGCGGCTATCTAACTACATCTATTACTAGCTAATTGATGAGGGGCTGTTAGACAGCATTTGGGACACTAAACTTAGCTATTCTATGACTACTAGTCAAGAACTACAGTGTAAGTAAAACTAGATAGGCTGATACGGAACCCCATGCTGAGTTCCACAGCAGTGAAGTCACCAGTGTGCCCTGGTTGTGTAATGATGTTCAATTTATTAAACAAAACCTTCCATAACACATTAAATTGAGCTCTGACAGAAATGGTGGCCATCTTGAAAATGGTGGCTATCTTGAATTTTTCAGTGGCACACACATCTTTCCATAAGAATGTTGCTTGAAGAATATTTGTACCAAATTTGATGATAGCATTACCATTTGAAAAATATATGTAAAGATTCAAGAGACATGGGGCCATCTTGAACAAATGGCCGCCATGATGAATTTTAGGGTGGCCAACACCTTTTTCCCAGAAAGTGACCCTTAGAGAGTTTCTGTGCCAAATTTCATGCTTGTATACAAATTTGAACAGTTCTCTTGAAATATGCCATTAATCTGCTGCACTATGTTGAAAATGTCTGCTGAGGTGAAATGATCCTGCTCCTTTTACACAGGCAGAGAGGGAATCTTAGCAAGGGTGCAGTTTAATCACTATAGATTCTTCCTGATTGGAGGAATTCAATATGTTACAATTGCCCCCTGTTACAATTGCCTCCGGTCTCCCCTATGGAAACAGATTGAGAATATTATTTTCTTCCAAGAGAAATGACGCAAAATGAGTGGGGAAGCATTCAAGCCAAAAATATTATTGTATTTACATTTAAATGAGTAAATACAAATATGATATATATATACAATTTAAAGGTGGGGGGCACAAATGTACATAAAATGTTATGTCTGTCAAGGTAGTGGCTTTACTGGCTGAATACCATTTGTCTAACAGGGACCCTTTGCCCCATGCAAACAAAATTCCTATTAGGCAACGTCTTTTGGATCATGAAGCACTGCCTGTAGGTTTCTGGAACCAGCTCGTAGGCATGTAGTACAGTAGTTTTTACAATATTGTAGCTGAGGCTATTCTCTAAAGACAAGCAATGGCCAGACCTTCTGGGGCCATTTTAATGCTGCTGCCACCTTTTCAAACACTGAGAAGTAGTTATTCACTTCAGCCTCTAAACGGTGGCATTAGAGCAATGTTGTTACACACTTCAAAATGCCCGTCTGAACCTTGGTGTGGAGCGGGTGCACCCATCCCAATCTCCAGCTCCATTTGTCTTATCCGTACTCTTGCTCTTTCATCACAAAGTCTAAGCCGAGCTGCTTCGTCTGAACCAGGAAAGGCAGGAGAGACTGGGTCAAACTTGGGCAGAGTCCAAGGAGCCGGGGCCTCTGACCGTGTGAGCGAGAGAGTCCTCAACACCTCATCCTCAACACCCAGTTAGTCTTTCTCATCATCCTCCTCCTCCTTTTGTAATGTCAACACTCCCTGTTCTATTAAACCTTCCTTGACAATTATCAAGACCTCAGCCCTGAGAGCCTGTTTACAACTGGTATGTTATAATGACCTGCTACCGCTAATAGGTACGTCATTCCAACACTAAACTAGGATGCCACCCACGGAAGTACCAACAAACAACACGGATTACATCAGAACATAACTCTGGGTACTTAAACATTTTGATAGTCCTTACTCACAGCCTAACGCCACACCCCAATCACTGACCACCAAGATGTCCGAGCAGCAGGGAGTCAAGATCCCAGATGAGCCCCCATTTATTACAATCTAGCTCATGTAAGAGGGGGACCTGACACCCCACTGCTCAAGGATCCCCAGTAGAGGTATTGAGTCGTAAATGCAAGCAAGGACACAGACACAAAATTGGTACCCTATAACCGATGAAGGCTTTGTTGAACCACACGTTAAATTAAATAGTTTTGGAGAAGGTGCTGGATGGAACCAAAAAAAGAAATCAAAACAAAGTCCCCACCCCTAACCTGTCCTGACTACCTAACACAAACGTATTTTAACTAACTGGCACATGGATGAGGTGTCCTAACCAAAGTAAAGGGGGTGTTCTGCCCAGATCTAACCTAGTGGATATACAGTGCCTTGCGAAAGTATTCGGCCCCCTTGAATTTTTCGACCTTTTGCCACATTTCAGGCTTCAAACATAAAGATATGAAACTGTAATTTTTTGTGTAGAATCAACAACAAGTAGGACACAATCATGAAGTGGAACCAAATTTAATATAAGTTAATACTTTGTAGCGCCACCTTTTGCTGAGATTACAACTGTAAGTCGCTTGGGGTATGTCTCTATCAGTTTTGCACATCGATAGACTATTTGCCCGTTCCTCCTTGCAAAACAGCTCGAGCTCAGTGAGGTTGGATGGAGAGCGTTTGTGAACAGCAGTTTTCAGTTCTTTCCACAGATTCTCGATTGGATTCAGGTCTGGACTTTGACTTGGCCATTCTAACACCTGGATATGTTAATTTGTGAACTATTCCATTGTAGATTTTGCTTTATGTTTTGGATCATTGTCTTGTTGGAAGACAATGCGACAAGACAAAGGGGGCGACCAGGGGTCAGGAAACTCCAGGGAAGATCGGGCAGCTGGAGGACCTGGCGGGGACCAGTCTGGAGGAGGCCGTGCAGAGGAGGCCTGGCGGGCTGAGGTAGAGTTGGAGACCAGGCGGGCTGTGGCGGAGGTTGAGGCCAAGCGGGCTGAGGCAGAGGCCAGGCAGGCAGAGGCAGAGGTGGAGACCAGGTGGGCCGAGGCTGAGGCGGAGACCAGGCGAGCTAAGGTAGACACCGGACCAGCACTGGGACCGGGGCAGGCACAGGAACCGGAGCTGGCACTGGAACCGGTGCAGGAACAGGACATTGGACAAACACTAAGACAGAGACAGGCACAGCGATAGGGTAACGCACAGGGACCAGGGCAGGCATAAAACCTGGGGCAGTCAGAGGGACCAGGGCCGGCTCAGGGACCAGGGCAGGCACAGGGAGGCAGCCTTTTTGGTGGGCTGCTCGAAGGTGGCCATCTTGGATGGAGTCCAAGATGTCTGTTTCTGACAGTTTGAGTGGACACATGCACATTTGTGGCCTGCTGGAGGTCATTTTGCAGGGTTCTGGCAGTGCCAACAAAATAACACTTTAAATTACTGAAATTAGTTTGTACTTTTCCAAAAGTTGAGGTTGTAGGAACAATCCAGAAATAATGGCTCTGGTAATATATATAATTTCGGCTTTAGGGTGTTTTCTTTTTGTTATCTAAACAATTTCATATCCAGGAAGAAAATAATTAGTTTAAAAAGCTTCCAGTCAAGGATGAAAGTAACTTTGCACGTGAAACAAATCTTCTCACTGCCTTAAGCTTTCTCCGAATTAAAATGCTAATTTTGGGTTATTCAAATTGACATTGCAAAAGTAAGATCCACCATTTGTTTGTAATGCCACACCATAAACACTGTTGTGTTTGTACAGCTAGAACAAGTAAAGAGTTAAAGTGTTTATGACACTAGTGGTATAATACACTTAAATGTCTTGTTCTGCCATCTTAATATGAACAGTAATGTAGGCAGGCAGATGGGAATTTTAAGTGTATGTACAATATTTCCTTATAAACAGTATGTAATGAAACAGCTTTGGTCTATATACACTCATGAGTTTCATACGGAACAGTACAGGATGAACCAATAAAATTTCAAAAAAGAAATGGAAAGAATATGAAAATAGACACATTGCCATGACATGATAATTGTCATTGCTGTGACATTAGACTCACCTGTGAACAATTGCTCACATGAGAATTAACCAATATATGATGTCTTTGATGCTTAAAAGGCCAACTTTATTCCCTGTTCTTTTTTCATGTTTCTTTAATTACTTTTTTTGACACAATTTTTCTTCCATATCAATTGGTCATATCCAAGGGCGTAGGAGCAGGGGGGGACAGGGGACAATTTTAGAGGCAGGAAATACGGCCCCCCAATAATAAAAACAATTAGCAAAAAATGTATGGTGTCCCCCCCAAAATATCAAAATTACTCCTACACCATTGGTCATATCCAATTCTCCCTAAAGGCAGATGCACATGGGAGGCCGAAGTGGCATTGGCCCTCATTTATCCATTTATCAAACGTGCGTTGAAACCAGTGTAGATTTGAGCGCAGAAATCATCTTACTACGAGACCCACGTGTGATTTACAAAACTTTCGTATCACTCCAATTCCAGCGTACGAATGAGCGGCTGTTGATAAATCAGACGGTTGAAAACCATCGTAATTTACATAACATGCCCACAAATATGCATTGATTAGAGGCCTTGCCCCCTAGAATTTACGACATGGATAAGCAAAATCCGGCAAAGAAAATGATTTTCTCTGAGATAAAATAAAGACGCTCAGGTCTCAGGTGCAGGCCAACCGCTTGGTTTAATTTCGAAGCTTAAAATCAGGCGTCGATTGTTCAAGTAAAATGCGGTGTTGACTGAGGTTACTGCTATAGTCATTGAAAGCGATTAACGAGAACC
>JACXGM010008886.1:8583-28114 GCA_016801145.1 Umbra pygmaea | reverse complement strand
CTTCGTGCCCTGGATGTGCATCCCACAAATCTCCATCAACTGCAAGATGCTATCCTATCAATATGGGCCAACATTTCTAAAGAATGCTTTCAGCACCTTGTTGAATCAATGCCACGTAGAATTAAGGCAGTTCTGAAGGCAAAAGGGGGTCAAACACAGTATTAGTATGGTGTTCCTAATAATCCTTTAGGTGAGTGTAGACCTGACCACAAACTGGGGAACTTTCAGTGTATTCAGTTCACTATCAGAAAAACTACTCGGCATCAGACGTGCTTCGAAGGACACTTATCTCGTCATTGACTGTCCCGAGGCCTACTTGGAGTTACTGCAATAAATCAAGGCTTTTATCATGAATTAGTCATTGCACAACTTGGGTGAGAAATAGGTTATAAATAACATGTATGACAAGCTTTCCAGTTTATTAGGTAAACTAATCTCATTCAACTCAACATTTATTTTCACTTTTTCTCCACAACATACATGGCTCCAGATAATGTAGTAACTAAAAGGGAATTAAGGAAAAACAAATACAATATAATACCGAAACAACAATACAATATGTATTAAGAAATGAAGTAAAAAGTATATACAGAATTAACAGTGTAAATGAAATGATTTTACTGCATACATTGTACAAATACATAGATATTGTGCAATTAGCCAAGTGTAAAGGGACAACGGGCCAAGATGCAATCCTGAAAGTAAGCGGTTCCTTTACAGAAGTGATGTGGATTAAGTTACGGTCTTAATCTTAATCCAAGGTCTGATCGTCCTTCAAATGTGCACAAAACATGATGAGATGGAAAAGGGATTTAAGCAGGAACTGGTAGTTTTTTGTGATGCAGTATTTGAACGAATGTATTTAAATAGACTAGACACTGTTTCAGAATTAATTTTGATTGTTATATTTTTAAATATAAACTCTGATGATGGTCAGTCGACCTAAAGGTTATTAAAGTTTCCTGCATTTATCTTGAGTGTGTGGAGATTAACTTCCTTTCTCTTGGCTGTTTTGAAGTAGTAAAATTATATTTGTAATCCAAAGAAAATTTTAAATTATGACATTTTCATTGAAGAATTATTCCAAATGTGAAATTCTTCTATATTGCATTTCTGGGATGTAATTTTAGTTATTTATTCATTCCCATGAGGTCGATTGTATGTCTGTTTCCATTCTGAAGGTAGATTTAGCAAATTGTAGTTAGATTTCTGGTCACATTTGAAGATTTAACAGAAGATTTCTTCTGCCAAACATGCTCAAACCAACCAAGATAATTGAATTGAATGTAGGCAATATGTAGTTTTATTCTTGTTACGAAATAACAACTAGGTACATAAAAATTAACTATTACACATTAACAACCATCAACAATGTTTTTGCTGGACAGGAAAAACTTTCTCAGATACACCTTGAGAATCAAATAATACCTTAATATTACATTATTAATTTAGTGTTATTTAAAAAATGCCCTATAAATACTCTGGGGCAAAACAGGTTATATTTAAGGTCATGGTGCCAAGTGTAGCTGTACTGGTGAATAATCAAATGACAAGGCACGTGGGAAATCCTGTTGCATTGTTTTGTTGTTTGTGTGTAGACTGGTAAACTGTATAAAACAGTTATGCTTTGTTAAAGTTACACTTTGTTATTCTACATTGTCCTGGTAGTCTCTTACGGCAGACCTGACCAAGTATTGCTTTGTCTGGTCAGGTTAAAGAAATCAAATAATATACATGGATTTGTATTACTGTACTTGAGCAGCAGGTTGGTTGTGCACCTTAAAGCTTATACAAGCTAAACAGTTATTAATGTACCGTACTGGCATTAGTTGTAATCTTCATATTAAACAGGAATGTTTGAGTCATTTTTTTCATAGTGAAAAAGGCTGACAATTTAGTCTCAAATCAAGGATCCAATAACATATATAAAGTAACATGTTGAAAATTTTTACCATATACAAATAAATATAGCAACAATTAATTTGGGAAGACTGAGTACTAGCGAGAAATACCAAGACTATAGGCCAAAATTTGAAATCATATTGAAATCATTGCACAATGACATAAAACGTTATTTTTCAGTTGCCCTTTCAATGCCTGTAAATGATGTCTTGGCACCCATTAGACAGGGCAGTGATGTAGCCTGATCTCTTGACAGGGCGTGGGTATCTGGTCTTTGACAATAGTGATTGATTTACAACTGCATTTACGAGCGGTGGCCGCGGATCGATGAAGTAAAATGATACAATGTCGCGAACGCAATTCAATAATCAATCTATGACGCGAGGCGAACTCACGCTGCGCACGCATTTGCATCAGACGACGGAAGTGCACAAGCAGAAAGAGCGAGGGAAGGCGACAAGGGAGTGAAAACGAAGCGGAATTAGTCAATGAGAGGGAGAGAGAGGGAGGAGAGGAGAGAGTAGAGGAAAGAAAGGAGAGAAGGCAATACGGCTGCAGGGTTGCTCGGTCGAGGTGGACGTGGCGGGTCCGGTTCAGTTTGAAGCCAAAGCAATTGTGACGACCGCGAGTCGAAGCGTTAAAAAGCCATGAATCGAAGAAACCGCAGGTAGCTATTGCTAACTTGCTATTTTTCTATAGATTTTTTTTACACATCTTTCTAATATGCCAATGTGTGAATGTGCATGGCCCCGCACAGGTTTCAGAATTGTAGCCTTTTGTTTACCGACACTGGTACCCGTAAGTGTGCAGGATCCACGCTGAAAGTGAATAAAACAAGTAGTAACATTAACACATGCATTGGCCGGATCACTTTCTCCGCGTCCTCTCCAAACTGGCTAAGTAGGCGCATCTGTACAGTTAGCTTGCTAGTTAGCAGCATCGACGTTAGCGATAAACAAGATGGCCACTGGCAAGCTAGCTAGAAATGGCATCTTGCCCTGTCTTTGTATGATTGCAATCAGTTGGTAGCCTGGAATATACAATTTCATAATGATTCAAAGAGTTCATGGGTGAGAAATGTTCTTTCCAAAAATGCACTGTTGTGCGCAATGTTATTTTTCTACCTCTAATTTTCTAATAATAGTCATCCTCAACCAACTAAGAAAAAAATCACCGCCTGATTCTTGCAGCCAACTAGTGCCTGATGTGCGTGGCGGGTTTGTCAAGCTACCTAGCTGGTCATAACATGCAGGTAATGCATGACTGCTCATGTGGGCATGGAAGTCGTTCGATTTTATTTGCATGTAGTATTTATGTTCCAAGTTATTGAATAGTAACGGATGAAGCATACCTTGAGATGCTAGAAGTAGGCTAGGTAGCCAACTAAACTATTTTTTGGACGTTTGGCTACAAACTTATTACCAGCTTTCATGTGAAGTTTTCAAGACGAGGCCCAGGCCTAGTGAATTTCTCCATTTCACTACATTCAGAACAGCAAGACAGTTGTTGAAGTTTGCACATCTGTATTGTCAATGTGTGATTTTCACACATTCATCTGACGTGCTTGTCACTTCATTTTGACTGTGTATTATTCTTTTGTGGTATTGTGTTTTAATTTTTCGTAATTATAATCACTTATTAATAGTTCACAGGCTTGACATGAGCTACATTAACTGACAATAAAATAAACAATAAATGAGAAATACGTTTTTTCAAGTAAACATCCGATTTTGTTCAGGATAATGTATGTACATGTGTGGCAAATCTAACTACTATTTGGTTACTAAGACTAGAAGAGAGTCCAGTACATTTGAACAATGGGCCACATTTGACAGGAGCAAATGTGATGAAAGTGATGAAAAGCACTTGTCTGGCTGATGTTTTGCTATTAAACCCACCAGATATCAACAAAAGTAAATAATTGAGAGATTTGGTTGCAGTTGAATAATGCTGTGGAAGCCTGTAGAGTTCCTCCTGACACGAGTAGGTCAGTGTTTTTAAAGTATGGATAGAACTACTTGCCAGTCTCCTAGATGGGAAGAGTCACATATCAGAATGAAGTTCAAATACAACAGAAACATTGTGTTCCACAATGTGATGTCATTGCCAACATTCCTTATGAGTGATGTACGATTCAAGAAAACAGTTAAATCAAAGAAGAATGTTAGGTCACGTGTTTAATGTTGTTTTCCATATAGCCTACTATGAAGGGAGATCATACCTATTCAAAAGCCAATATCAGCTGATGTGTAGGTGCAACCCTACCAAAAATATACATTTTTGCTGTCCAAAATCCTGTTGGTTTCCTGTTTTTTTTTGCATTATAACAGTATAACAGTATGCCATAAACCATTTGTATGCTATTTTATTTATTATTGTCTAACTTTTTTTTTTTTTCAGGGGCTTCAAAGATCGGTTTATCTCCTAACCCGAAGTAGAAGGCTTGGCATCAGAACAAGCTGTGCTGTCAGAGGCACGCGTGTGGACTACGGCTCTTTTTAGGGCACAGTAGTACTGTTCTCTGACCCCAGTCCCCCCCTACCTGGAGACAGGTGCACTAAGACTCTGCAGCCATGGCAGAGTTGGAGACTGAGTGTATCGCACTGGGACTTAGCGCGCTGCACCCATCGGAGTGTGACTCCCCGCCGCCGGACTCTCTCGGCCCTGGGTGCCCGTCGCCGACCCTCCACTTGCTCTCGTCGGACTGCGGCGCGCTCAACACGCTGGAGGCGGAGATCGCTGAACCCATGGCCATGCTTCCCTGCGTGAAGACGGAGCCCGCGGACGAGCTGGACCCCATCCGCACCGTAGACCTGTCGGAGATTCAGCCTCTCAGCACGGCGGAGCTGGGCCACGACCAGATCAAGATGGAGATCAGCGGGCTGGACTACATCAAGTCTGAGCACCTTGGCCATGACCTCCACTGCTTCCACAGCTCGGACTACGACAGAGAGCCGTACCCCATGAAGCTCCACTACGAGCCCAGCCTGGTGTTCGACTACATCACCCACGTCTCCGACAGCCTGGACTACATCAAGTCCGAGCAGCACACGGACCTGCAGTGTTACTACACGGCCGAGCTCGGCGCCATCAAGACAGCCTACGAGCCCAACCTCATGTCCAGCCACATCAAGACGGAGATGAGCCTGGAGTCCATCCACATGGCAGAGCTGCGGACGGAGCTGAACAAGCTCAGCCATGACGGGGTCATGGATAGCCACAGACTGGACAGCGAATTCCCTGGCCCCGGAAACCTCTACGAGCTGCAGTCCGCCCAGTTGGGCAAAGGCCCCGGCGTCGCCAGCCTGAAGGGCAACAGCACAACCCCACGCAAGCCTCGTAACCTCAGCGGCGAGAAGCCTTTTTCGTGCACCCAGTGTGGGAAGAACTTCAGCACGCTGGGGAACCTCAAAACGCACCAGCGCATTCACACGGGGGAGCGGCCGTACTCCTGCTCGCAGTGCGGCAAGAGCTTCGGCCAGGCAGGAAACCTAAAGCGCCACCAGCTCATCCACACAGGTCAGAAACCCTACGTCTGCGCCCACTGTCCCAAGGGCTTCACAAAAGCGGACGACCTCCGCTCACACCAGCGGCTACACACCGGCGAGAAACCCTTCTGCTGCCTCCAGTGTGGTAAGAGTTTCAGCCAGTCCAAGGAGCTCAAAGCCCACCAGCTAAGCCACACCGGAGAGAGGCCGTTCTGCTGCCAACACTGTGGGAAAAGCTTTACCAAGGAAATGAGCTACCGCAACCACCTGCAGATGCACACCGGCGAGAAACCCTACTGCTGCTCCCAGTGCGGCAAGACATTCAGCAACTCCGGGGTCCTCAAAACGCACGAGAAGATACATTCCGGGGTGAGGCCTTTCGGTTGCACGCAGTGCGGAAAGAGCTTTGGCCGTTTGGGACATCTCAAAGCACACCAGCAAATCCACACGGGGGAGCGACCTTTTGCCTGCCTCCAGTGTGGGAAGAACTTCAGCCAATCAGGCCACCTGAAAGCACACGAGCAAATCCACAAACGAGAGAGGTCAGATATGAGCAGCAGCAGCTCCAGTAGTAGTAGTAGTAGTGGTGGAAGCAGCAGCCGTAGTACTGACAGTAGCTAAATACTTTTTAATAACCTCTTCAAAGTATTATTCCTTTTTTATAAATACTATATATAAATATATATGTTTTCCCTTACACTTTTCTTACGTTTTTACATAACTTTTGTGCTTTTTGCATTCTGTTCTTGGGGGCGTCAACTTGTGACTGATTTGCTATTATGCAAGTGTCTGTATGTTGAGATCAGTGACGTCCTGAGGGACTGGTAGAAAACTTTGTATATCTCGTCTGATATGTGGTGTAGTGAGTGCCATTCCATTGTCTTTCAAGTTTATTCACTCACTGTGTACACGCTTATTGGTAACATGTAATTCCTAAACCATGTACTGAAAATAATTATTAAAGAAACTAATGGAACACCAAATCTCTGCTTGCTTTTGTGCGGTTGGCAAGTATTGTCATATTATGTACCAGAGCAAAACTGATACCTGTAGTAAAACATTTGCTTTTTTATTTCCCTGCATAAGGTTCATATCCTAAGACTGCAAACTAGTAAATATATTGTTAATAAACCCTGATACTTCTCACTGTGGAATTAGTCTTTCATGACAGGAAACTGTCTAAGCTGTATTGTTACAACTTTGCTGTGTTTACTCACTTCTAGGTCTATAGCATTGCAAGGTGTTCACTCAAGAGATACAGAACGAAGATGCAGCTAACCACAGACATGATTTAGACTGATCATTGGATAAATATAGCTTGAACCTAAACGTATTCAGTGATAATGGGGGGGGATGTTATTTACTCGTCTGTAATCATACCCTGTGTCTGAGTGTAATGTCTAGCCTGTTTGCTTCTTGTCAGTTGAATTACCTGGAGATGAGATGAGAGGGTTAGTTCGTTTTTATGCTATTCTGTTTCCTGCAAAAGTGACGTAAATTAAGTAGTATAAGAAGAAGCTATGGGAACCTGTCCTCTTGCGTCACGTGATAAAGTTAGCTTGGGTGCATGAAAACTTGTAGCACGTGAGAAAGCAGAACATACAGGGATTCAATGTTTGAACGCTTCCATTTTGAGCCAGCAGAGGGAGTGCTACTCCACCATACTGATGTTTCCTCATCTACTGAAATGTACTGCAAGCTGCTTGCAGTCAAATCAATATAATATAACCAGGGCAAACTCAGCCCATCTCATTCATTATTTACATTGGCTGTCATATTTCTAACCCAACACAATGACCTAACCCTAGCACAAAATAGGCTGGTGGATCTTTAAGGTCATAGGCCAATAGAGATGTTTTGGTAACAAACCTGTTTGCCTCTGACGGGGCTAAGTTTCCTCTAGTTCCTCACATTTAAAAAAAGCAATGGGTAAATTATCACAAATTCTACTTTTTTTCAATAACTATTTCAGTACCTACTGTATATGGACTCCCATTAAATGAATTCTATTAAAACCCTGTGGTTTGAAGAGGGCAGTTTATCGGTCCAGAACAAAAGATTTTACGGAGCTCAAATGATCCTCAATGAAGTGATGAGGAAAGTGTTTTAAAGAGACACGAAGAAGGCATACCGACCTTAGTTTACAGAAAAGAATAATATCTCTTCATAATGCAGCCTTAAACATGTTATGAAGCAATATATCCTGATTAGACAGTTTTGTGTGTATGAAGGCATATAGGTAAACAAAACTGACCCATTTACACCTGGTGAAAACACAAGGCCATAACTGTATTCTGTCCACATTCTCACTTTAGCTACATTTAACCTGATTGTGATCAGATCCTCTACTGATCAGAGGAGAATCGATTAAACAGACAAGATCAAGATAAACATACAGGATAAACAGTGCTTATGCTGGAATTCTTGCAGTCAGGTTTTGTGATCCCCCAAGTGAAATGCCATGAATTGTCTTTTGCGTTTTTTCTTCCAGATCGTCTGTACTGAGGTGAAATAATAAACATTATACGTAGCCCCTCTTCCCTACTGTTTTGCTTGGTAAACCGGTTCCTTTCTTATGTTGATGTGTCACTCACATTTCTGACCATTCCTATTTAGTTCATTAATCCTTGTTTAGTCCCGCCCAGGTCACTGTTTGGTTCCGCCCAGGTCACGGTTTGGTCCCGCCCAGGTCACGGGTCCTTTGGTTGCCTAGGGAACACCTAAAGGTCGCTGGGTTGAACCCCAAGCTGGCAAGTTTAAAAAAACAAAACAAATTTTCCTCTTGAACAACATTGTTACCCCTGTTTATTACCCCACATGTGGCACCAACCCTGAACCTCTCCAGTTTACAGGAATTGGGATAAAAGTGGATTTTACATTTCATTGAACCTGTGCAAGAAAAATTGTGCTGAAAATAACAAATGGTAATATGTCTACTATATATGCTAGGTTGTCATGTAAGAACCTGTAGGTTTGCTTACTTACATTTTGAATAAAATGGTTGTAACGCATGTGTTGTAAGCAAGGTTACAATTTGACCTACTGTTTTGGTTAATAGGCACACAAGAAATAATTCATGAAAAAAGGAGACTGTTGTGCAAGCCCCATGACCTAATATTATAAACACAAGACCCATGAGGCATGAGTTCAATCCCTGTCCTAACCCGTTACACCTGTCTGCCTTCCTAATAATTATCAGATATGTCTACATAAAACACAAACAGACATATCTTTAAAAGTTGGCCTCTTTCTTATAGCAATATAAAACAATCTCTGCCTATTAAAAAGACAACATATTTAAATGTATAAATGACTTGAAAACACGTTTATTGACATTGTTTTTCAAGAACGCGTTGGGCCGTGATAAGGAGCCGTGTTTTCGCTAGTACATTCGTTAGTACACTCGTTAAGTACACTCGTTAGTACACTCGTTTGAATAGATTCTTCAGGTGTGTGTACTTGAAGAAGCTGAAGACTTGGAGGAGGTCACAGCTCTGCCATCCACCACATGTTCAACCACGGTTATTACCTTCTTGGTGGTCGTGACGGAGGAGGAGTTCCTGTGGACAAAAACAACACAAATAAAACACAATCCACAGCAGGGCTTGGACAAAGAGCTCTTTAAATATTATTTAAATATATTTTTCAAAAAAAGACATTGACAGCTGCAAGCACTTATGTGAGCTGCTAATTGATCACTAATAGTACCAGTAGACACACAACCTCTACACATTTTTCCATGAGTAAATGGTGCAGTTTCAGATTAATCCAACTATTCTACATATTTTGCAAATAATTTATAATTCTATCAGTGCCAGGTTTTAGCCCCTAAGAACATTTTGTAGGGTGCCTTCAAAACTACAGCCACAGAAGTGCATAAATAAATAAACAATAACTAGTTTTTGGCCCTTGGTTTTGGAGTGAAAAGCAAATGCCATGGACAGCAATCCATCACAATAACTACATTTTCCCTCAACAAGTAGCCAGCTAATAGCAAACACTCTTGATCACTGGATTAGATTAGATGACTGTTGAAAAGACTTGATTGGCTCACCCACTAGCCTCCCCATCCAGGAGCCTCCTGTACTCAGCGATCTCCGTCTCCAGTCTGGTCTTGATGTCCAGAAGCATCCGGTATTCACTACCTTGGCGCTCCAGGTCGGCCCTGAGGTTTACCAACTGCTCCTCCAAGCTGGTCACCTGCCTCTGGTAGCCTGCCAGCTTCATGGAGTAACGGTTCTGAGTGTCTGCGAGGGTGTTTTCCATGGATGATTTCTGTTGACAGAATGCAAAAATAATTAAGAAAGCCCACAATTGTTTTTTTACTAATTGGTTAAACTCTGTGTTGGATTAAAAGCATCCTAAAGGCAGCACAGATTGAATATGTTTCAGCCACCTTGTGTGGTACTGGCTTTTTTATTTTGAACTCTCTTCTTCCTCACCATGCTCAACATAGACTGCAGCTCAATCTCCAGGGACTGCAATGTGCGTTTCACATCAGATATCTCAGATTTGGATGTCTGCAGTACTGTAGTTTGTGATACAACTTCTTTGTTTAAATTCTCTGTCTGCAAATAATAATAAAATAACATAAGAGCGAAAAATGTTAAACAGTATTGTATAATATTATTAAACATATACAGTATATTGTTCAATACTGTTTGGAATATGACTGTAACAGGTCAGAAGATCTGCAGGCTACTGTGACAAAAAAGAATGTTGCAGTGTTTAATTTTTACACCTTGGCACGGAACCAGCTTTCCAGATCTCTGTTGTTCTTAGCAGCGACTGCCTCGTAGTGTTCACGAATGTCAGCCATGACTTTACTGAGATCAGCTTGCGGGGCAGCGTCCACTTCTACATTAACCTGCCCACTCATCTGGGCACGCATGGCCAACAGCTCCTAGGAAAGGACAATAAAACAAGTTTTGGTCTAGGTCATTACCATAGGCAAGTTAAATTGATTTAAGATTTGATTGATTGGTTGATTTTATTACAACATAGCAAACACAACAGTCACAATATCTTTAATTCTGGCACTTTCCTACAGAATCTTATGCAAATTTTTTAAAGATATGCACAATTATGTGTTCTTTTCTAAGTGAACCTATAAGTCAAAATGGGAATAGAAGCCTACCTCCTCATGGTTTTTCTTGAGGAAGACAAGTTCCTCTCTCAGCCCGTCAATCTGCAAGTTTAGATCCTTCTTCAACATATTGAAGTCTTCCAGAACTCTCCTCAAACCAGCGATGTCCGCTTCCACTGACTGGCGAATGGTCAGTTCGTTCTCATACCTGTCATTAGGCACTACGTTGTTTACTATGGACCAGTGTGTATAAAATGATGTAATGTAGATGGTATCCTTTTATTAGTACACAAGTGCTGCATCAGATAGTCGGTAACATTTATTAGTATTCAGTCGTGACATACGACGAAAAAAAAAGGTTTACAACTTACTTTGTTTTGAAGTCTTCAGCTGCAAGTTTGGCATTGTCAACGCTGAGATGCACCACCGCGTTTGTGCGGATGGCGTCCTGTAGCTGAAATCGTGTTTTTTAGTTATTTACGCCTTAGTTTTGAAGCGTAAATCATAGTATAAGATTTCCAACATGTTGCATCAAGTGAAAGCTTGACAGCGCTGTCCTATAAAAGCCTACCTTGCTTTGGAGGTCAGTGATGATAACCATGGATGAGCCGTATTCCCGAGCAGTGGGGGAGGTCTTGGCCTCAAGGAACTGACGGATCTTCAGCTCCAGATCAGCGTTGGCCTTCTCCAGGGCGCGGACCTTAGCCAGGTAGGTGGCCAGACGGTCGTTCAGGTTCTGCATACAGAACTTCTCGTTGCCAATGACAAGATCGTCACTCCCTCTGACAGACATACTAGAGCCTCCACCTAAAGTGGCTCCACCACCAAATCCACCTACTGAGAATATTCTGGAAGCACTGGAGCTGGAGATGTCACCTCTAGACATGGACATGCGTGAGGATCCGCCAGATGAGGCCCTCATCGATCCACCTGAGTATGATCTGAAGCTACTGTTGGAGGAAGACATGTTGGTGCCGTCTGCTGAGATGTTTCTGGTCTAGCTGGAGACAAGACAATGCAGAACTGTAGGGTGCAGCTCCTCTTATATGCTCTGAGGAAAAAGAAAGACAGGCCATACTTGTATTAAATACAGTTATTACATGAATTTAAAGGGCATTCATAACAAAATTCTTCAGCTTTCAATTTGTCTGTGACAGTTGACAGAAGTTTTTCTTTGAAAGTCACCAGTCCCAAAAAATCATAATTGACGACCGTTGACAAACAGATGACATTTGAAAACAATCCCTCGCTGCAAATAAACACTGGTAGTTATGACGACCTGGCAACCTTGAGGCCTCAGTTGATCTTTAGGCTTATCTCTATTGTATCCATTACTGTATGTGAAAGTACTCCTCCCATATTAACAAACAATTGTATATTGTTTCCCAAAATCCATGTTAAGATTTTAGTAGAATGCCCTGAATGATAGCGAAAACGCCCAGCAGTCCTGTAAAATGATGTACAAAACAGCTCATCACATACTGGGTTGGTGTGATTGATGCCTGGCAGGGTCTGTCTTGCATCGTGTTTTAGTGACTCCTTATGGGTATCGCTGTATGTGCTAATTTCTCCTAATTCCTTAAAGAGGAACAATTAGGAAAATCTATAATTAGTCAATCTTCCTAAAAAGTACTTTATGACTGTTTCTCTCATTGGGCTGCTCTCTCAATCAGAAAGAGTAGGGTCGAGCCAGCGCGAGTCCAAAAGTATGTTTGTAGGTTATATGGCTCCATCCCCACTAATGCGCAAAACTTTGTGAATTTTTTTAATGTATTTATTTATTTAACCAGGGAAACCACATTGAGAACAGGGTCTCATTTACAAGTGTGCCTTGGGAACACAACCATAGAAATGGCACAAATACTGTACAATATAAAATAAATATTTGAAGACATACATACCAACAATCCAAGTTAATTAAAACAATCACATTTTTCACTATAAACATTTTAATAATCGTCCCGATGTCCTACGTTTTTAACCAAACATGTCCTGCCTTCTTAACCATGTTGTAACCATTTGAGCTATATGTAAATACCTGTTACTAACCAACCTCTAATGATTTTCAGTCGTAACCAACAGTTCTTCACAGGCTTTCAAACTAAATTCTGGTAAAACTAAATGCCTGCACCTGCCCACCCACTCATCACCCTCCTGGATGGTTCTGAACTACATTTTGTCGATACAAATACCTAGGTGTCTGGTTAGACTGTTCAATCTCCTTCCAGACCCACATCGACCACTTCAAGTCCAAAATCATATCCATGATCGGCTTCCTGTTCTGCAACAAGGCCTCCTCCCCTCATGCTGCCAAACACCTTCCCAAGTCCCACTAACCCTGCCTTTTCGGCAGCTCCGCAGTTCCTTGGAAAGATCTGTGGGATGGTGAGGGGCTCGCACATGGTTCATCCAACCACATGTTACCGCCGATTCTTTTAGCACTGCGAATCCAACACGGAAGCCTTTAGTCGGATCATGCACGGGATGATTACGTTCACCAACTATACTTCCACGATTGAACCCGCAGGCGCCTGATCTGGACACAAGGAGTCGCTGGAGAGTGACGTGGCAGGATAGATAATCTGAATTATCCAACCAAAATCTGGGCAGCGTTATGCCAATTTGCACTGCTTTGTACAGGAGGCCCCGGGAAAGTCAGAGAACCCATATTCAGGCTTGAACCGGTGACTATCATGACGTAGCCTGTCGTGCAGTGGAGTGACTTAGTCCACTACCATATGTACAGTTCTGCCCCTGTTATTGCTTATTTACTACTGCCATGCCACGGTGGCCAATTTATTGAACTACCGCTATAAACGTTCATAATTTGCACCAAATATATATCGATTAATTTTTTTGTGAAATTTCAGAATTATTTGCTGACAGTAGGCGTTTAGGTTGTAGGCAAGTGTTTATTTAAATAAACAATCAAGTCATAGGTTGGTTGCTGCAGATCAAAGTTGGGAAATTCTAATTTAGAAATTTGTGTTTGTACCCCAACAGAGTAACAGAACAGAAAGATGATGTTTAGTATATATCAAGACAATATTTTTGCACACCCTTATTCAAGCTTTCGTATAATTAATCATGTATAAGTCTGTTTGAAAGGCTAAACCTAAAGCAGTACAGCCATTCATAACCTGTCAATTGAAATAGGTCACCCTCTGTCTGAACTCATAGCAGTGTCAAACTGCAAAGTCAACACTGTCTTGAGTGCGATACGCTTTCAGAGGTGACAGTGATGAAGAAACAAAAACCAGTTTCTACACATCCCTAGCTGTTTCACTTGTCACTCGAGTATAACGCATTCCTTGACGTCAAACTGAGGCCATACAAAATTGGAAGATAAAGTTTATTGTCACAGAACAACCGAGATGTTATTGCATTTACGATTAAAATCTTGAGCAAAAGCTCCAGCAATGCAGTGACAAAAAAAAGGTGCGAGAAGAAACACAATGTCCATTAGTAAATATTAATTTATTTACTTTTTATATTTAAAAAGGAGACTAGGTATAAAGCATATTACAGTTTATACAGACTGTATATGTAAACAGTACATTTATCTACATGTTAGTCATTTAGCAGAGAGATTTATATTTTACTGCATATATGTACTGTACATAAGCTGTTATGTTAAATTATGGCCTAGTGTATGTTGTTTTTTGGTCATTCCCTTCAATTAGTGCCCAATTTAGACCTAGACTGCCAGATGAGGAGAGATCCTAACCAATTAAGCACCTAACCATCAGTCAGGTAGAAGGTAAGAGTGAAGTCCTGCACTAGGCCCTCCATGGGACCGGTAGGCTCAAAGCCATTAACTCTGTGATGAACAGGGAGGGCACTATGGTGTTGAAGGTGGACCTGTAGTCAATAATCATAGATCTTTTCATGCAAACATGTAAAATACTGTTTAACGGGATGAATACAAAGATGACAGGTAATTTCCATATTTGCCAAATGTATATTTATTTAATGTAACCTCCAAAGATTAGGGCCTAACGACTTTATGCTAATCAACAGGAAAATATCTAAATTGTTTAATTTGTTTCAGTGCAATACCCACTGAGCAAAATACTTTCAAGACTTTTCAACTACAATCGAGAAACCCCCGCGCACTTTCAGAGCTTGCATTAGCTAATAAGTTTTTTTTTAAGTTTCTCAATTGCAGATTGTTGACCTATCCCGCTTGGTGGTGTTTTCGTACGCACCTATTGTCTGCAGGTGTGCGATGGCTTTTGTTCTTTCATTAAGACTTTTCAACTAGAAATGCATCTTTTCAATCTCCGTTGCTTAGTGGAAATGTATGTAGGCACACTATTGTGCTGCAGTGCTACTGTTGTGTATGTAATCATTCTGTAGCATTCTGTATCATTCAGTAGCATTCTGTAGCATTCTGTACAACTCTATAGTGTTCTGTATCATTCTGTAGCATTCTGTAGTATTATGTAACCTTCTATGGTATTCTGTATGCTTTTTTTCATCTTCGTAACATTGCTCGTCTGCGATCCTTTCTCGCTTTAGCTGATGCTGAAACTTTAATTAATGCATTAATCACATCACGCCTGCACTATTGCAATGCCTAATTTCTTGGTCTTCCCAAAAAACTCATTTCAAGATTACAGTACGTTCAAAACTCTGCAGCTAGAGTGCTCACCTTGACTAGGCGCTCTGCTCATGTTACACCTTTACTTCATGAACTTCACTGGCTACCTGTGGCATCACGCATCCACTTTAAGGTATTGCTGCTAACATTTAAAGCATTAAATGGTCTTGCCCCTCAATATCTGTCTGACTCCACCCGTAACACCCTGCCCGGTCCCTTAGATCAGCTGAACTTGATTTATTGTCGTTTCCGGTTGTCTACTGTAGGTGGAAGGTCATTTAGTGTTAATGCTTCTAAATTATGGAACTAGCTACCTCTCACACTACATAATACCTCATCCATGGCTATATTCAATACCCAGTTAAAAACATATCTATTTAACATGCATTTTGTATGATGTGATTATTTGTATCCATGTGACTGTAATGTATGTCTGAGTGTCTGGGTGTTTTGTAGTGTATAATGTAAAGCGGCCTTGAGTTATGGAAAGGCGCTATATAAATAAAACTTCTTCTTCTTCTTCTTCTTGTAGCACTCTTTCAAACCCTATAGTATTCTGTAGTTTTCTGTAGCATTCTGCTGCATTCTATAGTATGTGATAGCATTCTGCAACAATCTGTAGCATTGTTTAGTAATCTGTAGCTTTCTATAGAATTTTGTAGCATTCAGCAGCATATTATAGCATTTTCTGGATAATTGTTACATTTTGTGGCATTCTGTATCCTTCTTTAGCCTTTGGTAGCATTCTGTATCATTCTGTGGCCCTGGGGGTGATCCATGCTGTCATCGCAAACGTGTATATCATAAAAAAACATACTTAATTTCCTAAGATTACCCATTTGAAATGCAGTAAATGAAATAATTTATCAAGGTAATGTGATCATTCTAGCATCATTCTGTACGTAAGTGTAACATTTGGGGACTGACATCAGTTTGTTTGTATTAGCAGTACCCCTAGGTCAAGAACCAGTTCATTTAACGGCACATGAGCAAACTATCTGTCAGATAAGCTGTACATGCTTTTTATAATAATGTTTTCATACAGGTATATTTTGCTAAACTAAATATGATTTGTAAAAGTGTGTAATTTACCTCAACTTTCAGAGACTGGAAATAGTATTTATGGATACTAGCACCAGTGTGGACATGTAAACCAGACAGGGCACTTATATGATAGCCCCTGATTTAGGCATCTATACTGGCTTTTCTGTATTCATTGTTCTTTCATAAAAGCTTCTATTATCTTTTTTGAGAAAAGTTTAATAAATGAGGATAAATATCTTTGTTAGAATCAAACATAGACAGTGTTGTATCTTGCTAATGTAAGTTAGCAAATGTTAGGCTAAGTTATGGCCAGAAGAAAATGCAATCAGCTAATTGCAGCCTTGCCAAAAAAGTCGTTGTATGCTTTCTAAAACATTTAGAAAGCATAGAACTACCAGGTTTACCATTTACAGTATTTCTCAATTGCTAAAACACTAAAATCCATTTGTAAAACGAAAGTTGCAAGTGTACAAACCACTTTATTCATTGAATCACACAGTTTGCAGAATTTTAAACACTTCAAATGTGCTTAGACACAACTAGCAAATCAGAATCACTCTTTGTGCAAAACTGTAAACACATTGTCATTCACAAAGCACATGTAGCATTGTGCTGCACTTCAACTTAAAATGGCACACACTGCCCCCAAAAGTGAAACACAAGCAACACACTGTTGTCATCGGTAACACACAAGCACTCAAAATTTAACACACCTGTTTCAAATCAGTAATGTGTTGCACCTAATCAGTAATCAGGATATAAAGCCATGTCAAATCCAAATGGCATGTGTGATTGTCACAATGGAGGGCAGGAGAGAAGGAGGAAGTGGAAGTGGAAGTGGAAGTGGAAGTGGAAGAGACAGAGACAGAGGAAGAGGATGAAGAGACAGAGGAGGAAGAGGAAGAGACAGCAGAGAAGGAAGACACAGAGGAGGAGGGGGAGGAAGAACAGGAGCCATCATTTCCAATGAAATTAGAGCAACAATCATACACCATGTTCTGGTTCATGGAATGAGTATAAGGGAAGCAGGACTATGTGTTCAACCAAATATAAGCAGGTTCTCTGTGGCCTCCATTGTCAGGACATTCAGAGAAGAGAACAGGTAACTGTACTATCACTTGTGGTCCCTCAAACTTACAGTATAGTATGCACAGTTGTTGAACATCTCAGTAAATTACTGTAAAATATCTCTAAAATTTTTATTTATTGTACATATTTGGTGACATTTCAATACTTTAGGCCTGTCTGTATAATTCTAACAAGAGGATTTGTTTGCTAGAATTTAAAGACTGCCACATGCTGGTGAAAGGAGAGGTATGTTCACAACAGCAGGAGACCATTATTGTCAAGATGGTCCTTCAAAATAATCTCATTCGTCTGCGTGAAATACAACAGCGAGTTGAGGAAGACAACGTGACTTTTGAAGGAATCAACAGTGTGAGTCTCTCCACAATTGACCGTGTCCTGAAACGCAACCTGATAAGTCTCAAACAAACCTACAGAGTACCATTTCAGAGAAATTCTGAAAGGGTAAAAGAGCTACGATATCAATATGTACAAATAAATAATCATGTCCAGAGATTATACAGCACTATTGAGTTACTGTGCATCTTCACTGTGTTGAATATAATGCAGCACATGTATACAGAGGCATGACGCCTGGAATGCTATGTTATTTACGTTACTTCTAAAATTAATTTTTGTTCATTTCTATAGAGAATGTTTCAACTGGATTCCATGAGTGCCTCTTCTTGGATGAAACTGGCTTCAATGTCACCAAGAGAAGGAAAGGCCGCAACATTATTGGTCAACGTGCCATTGTAGAGTTGCCATGGAAGCCTGGTGGCAACGTAACCATATGTGCTTCATCAGCAGCTACAGGGTTATTCACCACCATGTGACTGTAGGGCCTTACAACACTGCCCATCGTATGAGGTTTCTGTATGCTCTACAGGAAGCACTACTGAGACGTAAACAGAGAGGTAATGAGCAGGCAGAGCATCCCATGTATGTGGTCATCTGGGACAATGTGAACTTTCACCGTGGTCCTGAAATGTGTGCCTCCCACAATACCCGCCCTCCCTTAATCCCATTGAATCATTATTTTCTGCATGGAGGTAGAAGGTCTATGACAAAAATCCTTATGCACAGGACAATCTCATTCAGTCAATGGATGCAGCATGTGACAACATTGGAGTGGAAGCGATTCCAGGTTGAATTCGGCATGCTAAAGGATTCTTTCCCTGTTGTTTAACAATGGACAGGATTGCCAGTGACGTTGATGATATCCTGTGGCCTGACTGTGCCCAGAGGCATAATGCTGAGGCAAAATGATTCCAACACATTGCTTATAATCGATCTGCTGCATATTTTGTTTGACTTCATTTATATGTGTGCAGGATTGTGCAAGTACTTCATAATAAAAATAATTTTTTGCCCCTCTCTGCCCTGAGTGCAGTGTTTTGCATTTATCTCTGTAGTGTGTAATGACTGCTGTGTAGTGTTTATGCATTAGCTGGATGTGTGTGTTATCTGAAAACAGTGTTTGGTTTTGGGTAAAGATAACATAGTTCTGAAGCAATTGTTTGATATAGCTAGACAAGTCAAAGGTTTTGACAGTGTAGCTTAAGTTTGGTGGTTTGTGTTTAAGGATTTGAGAAAGCGAGAGAAACATTCAAAAAATGTGTTTTAGCAATTCAGAAATACTGTAATAAAGAACATGCATGGCTAAAAACAAAAAGTGTCAACTATAAAGCATAATTTCAGTTACAGTTTTTTCCGATTGCTAAAACACAAAGAGTGAATGCTCAGACCAAAGCGTCGAAACCGTAACATTTGCATGCATTTGGTACACTCAGGCACCAAATGAATAAACACTATGTCGGCATGGCACCGTAAACAATTCTATAACACACGGTGCAAAACACTACACACATCGTGCATGTGTTACACACTTTGGCCAATGATGAAACACTGTGCAGTCAGCACGTCCATTCAATAGTTAAAACACACATGACATTAGCAACACTCCAGCACACATCGTAAAACACTTAACCCGTAACTGAACACCAATCAGTCACTATATAATTCAGGTATGAGCACCTGTTGTGAGACAATCGTGAATATGGAGGCTGAAGGAGAGAGGAGAACGAGGAAGAGACGGGGAGGGAAGAGGGAGAGGAGATAGAGGAAGAGACTCCGGTAAAAATCAGACATCGGGACTGAAACATCATCGGCCAAAGGGCCATCGAGAATGTCGCCGGGCAGTGCGGGGGCAACATCACCATGTGTGCAGCCCTTAGTGGTCAGGGGGTCCTCCATCACCATGCCACCCTGGGTCCCTACAACACTGCACACATACTGACATTTCTGCATGCACTACATGCCGCGGTCACATAGGACCAACCA